>PISX010026969.1:0-23641 GCA_004024625.1 Mellivora capensis | reverse complement strand
GTGCACATGGAACCTTCTCCAGAATAGACCACATACTGGGTCACAAATCAGGACTCAACTGATACCAAAAGATTGAGATTATTCCCTGCATATTCTCAGATCACAATGCTTTGAAACTGGAGCTCAACCACAAGGAAAAGTTTGGAAGGAACTCAAACACCTGGAAGCTAAAGACCACCTTGCTTAAGAATGCTTGGATCAACCAGGAGATCAAAGAAGAACTTAATTCATGGAAACCAATGAGAATGAAGACACTTTGGTCCAAAACCTATGGGATACAGCAAAGGCGGTACTAAGGGGGAAATATGTAGCCATCCAAGCCTCCCTCAAAAAAATTGAAAAATCCAGAATACACCAGCTGTCTCTACACCTTAAAGAACTGGAGAATCAACAACAAATTAAACCAACTCCACACACAAGAAGGGAAATAATCAAAATTAGAGCAGAATCAATGAGGTAGAAACTAGAAATACAGTAGAACGTATCAATGAAACTAGAAGCTGGTTTTTTGAAAGAATCAATAAGATCAATAAACCATTGGCCACACTAATCCAAAAGAAAAAAGAGAAAGCTCAAATTAATAAAATTATGAGTGAAAAGGGAGAGATCACAACTAACACCAAGGAAGTAGAAACAATCATCAGAAGCTATTATCAACAGTTATATGCCAATAAGTTAAGCAACCTAGATGAAATGGATACATTCCTGGAAAAATATAAACTCCCAAAATTGAACCAGGAAGAACTTGACAACCTGAATAGACCAATATCTAGTAAAGAGATTGAAGCAGTGATCAAAAACCTCCCAAAAAACAAAAGCCCAGGACCTGACAGATTCCCTGGGGAATTCTACCAAACTTTTAAAGAAGAAATAACCCCTATTGTCCTGAAGCTGTTTCAAAAAATTGAAGCAGAAGGAAAACTTCCAGACTCTTTTTATGAAACCAGCATTACCCTGATCCCCAAACTAGGCAAAGACCACACCAAAAAGAATTTCAGACCAATATCACTGATGAATATGGATGCTAAGATTCTCAACAAGATCCTAGGAAACAGGATCCAACAGCACATGAAAAAGATCATCCACCATGACCAGGTGGGATTCATCCCTGGGTTACAAGGATGGTTCAACATTCACAAATCAATCAATGTAATAGAACAAATCAATAAGAGAAGAGAGAAGAACCACATGGTCCTCTCAATTGATACAGAAAAAGCATTTGACAAAATCCAGCATCCGTTCCTGATTAAAACATTTCAAAGTATAGGGACAGAGGGGACATTCCTGAACTTCATAAAATCTATCTATGAAAGAACCACAGCAAACATCATCCTCAATGGGAAGAAGCTCACAGCCTTCCCGTTGAGATCAGGAACACGACAAGGATGCCCACTCTCACCACTCTTGTTCAACATAGTATTAGAAGTCCTAGCAACAGCAATCGACAACAAAAAGAAATAAAAGGTATCCAAATTGGCAATGAAGAAGTCAAACCCTCTCCTTTGCAGATGACATGATACTTTATACAGAAAACCCAAAAGACTCCACCCCCAAACTCCTAGAACTCATACAGCAATTCAGTAACGTGGCAGGATACAAAGTCAATGTACAGAAATCAGTGGCTTTCTTATACACTAACAATGAAAATACAGAAAGGGAAATTAGAGAATTGATTCCATTTACTATAGCACCAAGAACCATAAGATACCTGAGAATAAACCTAACCAAAGAGGTAAAGGATCTGTACTCGAGGAACTACAGAACACTCATGAAAGAAATTGAAGAAGACACAAAAAGATGGAAGACCATTCCATGCTCTTGGATTGGAAGAATAAACATTGTTAAAATGTCTATACTACCTAGAGAAATCTATACTTTTAATGCCATTCTGATCAAAATTCCACCAGTATTTTTCAAAGAGCTGGAGCAAATAATTCTAAAATTTGTATGGAATCAGAAGAGACCCCGAATTGCTAAGGAAATGTTGAAAAACAAAAATAAAACTGGTGGCATCATGTTACCTGATTTCAAGCTTTACTACAAAGCTGTGGTCACCAAGACAGCATGGTACTGGCATAAAAACAGACACATAGGCCAATGGAACAGAGTAGAGAGCCCAGATATGGACCCTCAACTCTATGGTCAAATAATCTTCGACAAAGCAGGAAAAAATATACAGTGGAAAAAAGACAGTCTCTTCAATAAATGGTGCTGGGAAAATTGGACAGCTATATGTAGAAGAATGAAACTCGACCATTCTCTTACAACGTACACATAGATAAACTTGAAATGGATAAAGGACCTCAACGTGAGACAGGAATCCATCAGAATCCTAGAGGAGAACATAGGCAGTAACCTCTTGATATCAGCCACAGCAACTTCTTTCAAGATATGTCTCCAAAGGCAAAGGAAACAAAAGCAAAAATGAACTTTTGGGACCTCATCAAGGTCAAAAGCTTCTGCACAGCAAAGGGAACAGTCAACAAAACAAAAAGGCAACCCACGGATTGGGAGAAGATATTTGTAAATGACAGTACAGACCAAAGGTTGATATCCAGGATCTATAAAGAACTTCTCAAATTCAACACACACAAAACAAATAATCATATCAAAAAATGGGCAGAAGATATGAACAGACACTTCTCCAATGAAGACATACAAATGGCTATCAGACACATGAAAAAATGTTCATCATCACTAGCCATCAGGGAGATTCAAATTAAAACCACATTGAGATACCACCTCACACCAGTTAGAATGGCTAAAATTAGCAAGACAGGAAACAACATGTGTTGGAGAGGATGTGGAGAAAGGGGAACCCTCTTACACTGTTGGTGGGAATGCAAGTTGGTGCAGCCACGCTGGATAACAGTGTGGAGATTCCTCAAGAAATTAAAAATAGAGCTTCCCTATGACCCTGAAATTGCGCTACTGGGTATTTACCCCAAAGATACAGATGTGGTGAAAAGAAGGGCTATCTGTACCCCAATGTTTATAGCAGCAATGGCCACGGTCGCCAAACTGTGGAAAGAACCAGGATGCCCTTCAACGGACTAATGGATAAGGAAGATGTGGTCCATACACACTATGAAGTATATGCCTCCATCAGAAAGGATGAATACCCAACTTTTGTAGCAACATGGACGGGACTGGAAGAGATTATGCTGAGTGAAATAAGTCAAGCAGAGAGAGTCAATTATCATATGGTTTCATTTATTTGCAGAGCATAACAAATAACACGGAGGACATGGGGAGATGGAGAGGAGAAGGGAGTTGAGGGAAATTGGAGGGGGAGATGAACCATGAGAGACTATGGACTCTCAAAAACAACCTGAGGGTTTTTAAGGGGTGGGGGGTGGGAGGTTGGGGGAGCCATGTGGTGGGTATTATGGAGGGCACGCATTGCATGGAGCACTGGGTGTGGTGCAAAAACTATGAATTCTGTTACGCTGAAAAGAATAAAAAAAAATAGGAAAAAAAATAAAAGCAATAATTAAATAAAAACAAACAAACAAAAAAATTAAGATCCTTCCTGTCACTACGGAATTCAAATAGAAATGGACACATTTTCAAGGAACTTTGGTGGTAAGTTTGGAATTGTCTAATCTGAATTAGAAGCTGAGTGGTACATCAAAAACTTACAAAGGACCCTGAGTGACAGGGGGAAGAAACAGTCATCCTTCAGGGTGGCCGAAGCAGGAGTATAATGAAAGTCTATGGTGAACAAATCTGGAAAAGCATGCTGTGCCTAAAAAGACTGCAGCAGAGAGAGCAGTGGTTTTCATTCAAAGTTACAGAACAATGTGGGAACAATGATATATTTATGTCAGGATGATGCTGGAGAAGGCAGCCAGATCCAAACACTTCACTTCCCTTCACTTCACTTCACTTCACTGAATATGACTTCCATGCCCACACCATGCCTTTGACTCCTTCAATGTTTCCTTAGATGAGGAAACTGGCGTCCCAACACGTAAAGGGACCAGCCAATGTCACAGAGCCACTCCAAGGCAGAATTGGGAGTCAGACCCTGTTCCCCCAACTCTAAACATAACACCCTGCCTGAAACCAAGATGGCTCTGGAAAGAGAGGGCACAAGAAGCAGTAAAAGTCAGGAGGGGGAGAAAGGCTGTACAAGACAGAATAAGAGACTGAAGGACATCCTATATTCTGCCAACTCCCAAGCTATGAAAAAGCCTCACCAGTATTCCCCATGGATCAGGATCAGGGATGCTCCTAGAGGGAGTAGGAAAAAGGCCAGGGAGAAGAGTAGCAGAAAGCTAGTCCAACCCCCTAAGTTGGACCCCATGGTGTCACCTACCTTGTCTACTTTTTCCCATATCAATCCTGAATCTACCTGTCATGGACATTCTGCTGGGATGGATAGGCTGAGGCCCCTAAGGGCTTAGTACTCTGCTATATCTTCCACCATAGAATCCATCCAGAACATTCCCATCCTCTAGAGTTGCCTGAGGGCTCTGGACAGTGTATACCGGGAGACAGACTACCAGGGGATAATCAGCAGTCTCTACCACAGTCCCTGCGTGAGAGCCCAGATCATCCTCACTCTGATCAGATTTTAGACATAGCTACACGTGTATAATTGAACTACACACTTAGAAATCCCTAGCCTGTTGTATTTATTCAGGGAATTGGGCAAAAAGTCTTCATTATTTCCAGATGCCACTTGTCTGTTACAACCTTGCATCAACTAAATGCAGTTTGGTCATCCTCAACTTCAACACCTAAAAAGAAAATGGCATCTATTTAATGTGACAGTTAATTTTTGGCTAATTATTTAAGTGACAGTTAACTTCCCCTGGTGGTTAACTAACTATCTAAATATTTGGTTAAACATTACTCAGGAGGTTTCTGTGACACATAACTGACTGAACCAGGCGCCCCTCTGAATGCCATTTGGATGAAAATCTATAAACATTTCAATAACTACACTGGTCAGCTAAGCCTTATTCCAAAACATATTAAAGCAGATTCTAAGAATAATAATTCAATAATTAAACAAAACAAAGTTACATCAAATAGGCAAGACAATGCAGTCAAAGAGAAATTAAGAGTGAAAAGATGAAACAAATTTGTAAGGTTATTAAACTTGTATTTTAAAAAGGAGATCGTGCTCAAAATCGCAACCATTGATACACTCTTCTGAGCCAAGCCAGCACTCTGATTGATACTGGTTAGTACTCCGTCTTCTAATGGTGCATGATCTTGGGGGCTTTGTGTTTGTACTTAACTTTTACCCATTTAGATGCAAAACAGATTCCTTTAAAACTTTTCAGTGATTTCCTCTCAGCAAACCACAGAAGCATTTTTTAAACTTTTTTTGGGGGGGGACCTACCCTTAGCATTTGGCAGATATAAATTCAAAAGCACAGAAGCCCCCTGAAATAGTAATCAATCTTTAATAAGCTCAAATTCCCATAAGCATGGATTGCATTTCTTGAAAACTTTTAAATTGTTTTTACTCACAATTTCTACATCTCCCCTCCTTGTTCTTAATGCTATCTTTCCCAACCAAATTTCCATTGCATCACCCCTACTAAGATCATTCTTGCCGAGGTCATCTGAAGAAGCCCGTGGTCAATTCTCGATTCTCATTTTACTTGGTTTCACAATAGCATTTTTTGGTAGTTTATTAACTTTCCTTCTTTAATCTTTTTTTTTTTTTTTAGGATTTCTTTATTTGAGAAAGAGAGCCAGCATGCATAAGCGAGCACTAGTGAGAGGAGCAGAGGAAGAAAGAGAGAATCTCAACCAGACTCCACACTGAGCTTGGAGCTCTACACAGGGTTCAGTCTCATAATCCTGAGATGACGACCTGAGCCAGAAACCAAGAGTCAGATATTTAACTGACTGTGCCTCCCAGCCGCCCCTTTAACTAGTTTTAAAAATAGTTTTCTGAGATGCTAAACCCACTTCCCTTCTACCACACTAGCCATTCTTGCTGTTTCCTTTGCTAGCCCCACCTCTTCTTCCAGCTGTCTAAATGATGAGTGTCCCAGAGCCTGGGCCTCAGCCTTCTCTTCTACTCTCACTCCTTGTGCAAACTCTCGTTCAGTTCCATTTCTTCCAGGACGACTCTCACATAGATACCTCCAGCCCCAATCTCACTTCAAGACTCAGGTACCACTGTCCACTGGACACGGCCACTTGGATGTACAATAAACATCTCAAAGTTCATGTGCCCAGCAGAACCGGAGATGGGCCCCTCCCCTGACTATTCTGACCCCCACCCCTCTGCTAACCCAAACCAGGAGTCCTCCTGGACTCCTGTTTCCTTCATTCGACATCCACATCCCCTGGGGAGTCTGTCATCAGCATACGGCCTGAATATGACCACTTCTTACAATCTTCTCCATTTCACCCAATCCAAAGCTATTCCATTTCTGGCTGGAATTTTTGCAATAGTTTTCTGTTTTACCACCTTGCTTCAATTTTTGTCCCCTTAGCATCAGTTTTTCTGCCCAGCAGCCAGAATGATCATTTCAAAATATCAGTTAGATCGTATCACTCAAACTCTCCAGTGGATTTCCATCCATCTCAGAGGAGACTCCGATTTTCTCATCACACCTACCTTGTCCTACCTATCTCTCCATCTCCCATCTTTCTCCTCTGCTCTCATCACACCGACCTCCTCGCATCAAACTCTTCCCCACCTCAACACTGCTGCCCTTGCTCTTTCCTTTACCTGCGCTCCTCCCCTGGACCTTCACAGAGCTTGCTCTAGTATTTCATGCCCATCTTTGCCTGTCACTGCTTCGAGTGGCTTTCCATGGGCCTGCCCGGCCAATGGCCATTTCCCATTCACTTGTCTTCTTTTTAGTACTCCTCCCTAAATGGCAGCATATTACATTAGTTATTTCATCATTTGTTTATGGGATTTTTTTTTTGTAATCTAGTGCCTAGAATAATCTGGGACTCAGCAAACATTGAATAAATAAAAGAACAAAATACCCACTGAAATGAACTTCCCCAGCCTGTTTTCCCAGGAGGACTTGATGTCTGAATAATAATACTGTAAAAGATATTCTTAAAAAAAAAAAAAAAACATTCTTTTGGGCCTTCTGAACCCCCCAACCCTATCTTAACAAACCTATCCATACCAAAGTCCTTTCTGTCCTCGTGACCCAAACCTTAACATTGGTGCAGGTAAAAAAAAAAGGGGGGGGGGCACCTAGGTGGCTCAGTGGTTTAAGCCTCTGCCTTCAGTTCCGGTTATGATCTCAGGGTCCTGGGATCAGGCCCCCCATCGGGCTCTCTGCTCGGCAGGGAGCCTGCTTCCTCCACTCTTCTCTGCCTGCCTCTGCCTGCTTGTGATCTCTCTCTCTGTCAAATAAATAAGTAAAATATTTAAAACAAACAAACAAAACAAAACAATAACAAAAAAAAAACTTTCCCACATTAGAGCTCTTTGCAGCTGAGACATGTGGTCTCCCCACCCCCCAGGTATAATTTGAGCAGCTGGTCTGATGAAACGCGAGCTGCTTTTTGGAGCCTTTTGTTTCAATTACAAGGAGTAAGAAAAGATACCACTGAAGATGTTGTTATGGTGACAGTAAGACACTAGGGGGCAGCAAATCCAGCTCTTAGTTTTAAAGGCGAAACAGGTGTTCTGACAACTATAATTTGTTGTTCAACAGATAGGATTAATGTCAGCATATGTATAAGATGAGTGCTAGGCAGCAGTGAAAACTAATGAACTTGGGCACCTGAGTGGCTCAGTTGGTTAAGCATCTGTCTTCAGCTCAGGTCATGATCCCAGGGTCCCGGGACGGAGCCCCACATTAGGCTCCCTGCTCAGTGGGGAGCCTGCTTCTCCTTCTATCCCTCCCCCTTGCTCATGCTCTCTTTCACTCTCTCTCTCTCTCTCTCTCCCTCTCTTTCTCTCACATGAATAAATTTAAAAACCTTTAAAAAAAAGAAAATGAATGAAATACAGCAGAACATGGATGAATCTTATAAACATGATACTTTGTGAAAGATAGAAGACACAAGAATATGTATGGTAAGATTCCATGTACCTAACATTCAAAACTAGGCAAAACTAAACTATATTGTTTACAAAGCATACATGGGCGGTCCAGTTGTAAAGAAAATCAAGGCAATGATAGTCACAAAAGTGAGTCTCCGAGGACAGGAGCCCATGGTCAGAGAGTCCACACTGGTGGCTACCAGTCCAGGTGATAATCTGTTTGGTTTTGGTTTTGCCTTCGTAGGAGTTACACTGGTGCCCAATTCATAACTATTTACTAAGCTTTACCTTAATGGTTTAGGCTTCTTTGAACATATGTTTACCTTTCATATTAAAGGTGTTTTCAAGAAAAGGAAAGAGAAAGAAAGTTAGGAAAGTGAAGGAGAAGAAAGAGATACACAGAGACGGGACAGAAATGTAGAGTCTAAGAGATAAAGTAGCGAAGAGAAGATTGGTTAGATAGGAAGAGAAGAGATATTCTGAGAAGGAGGATGAAAGAGAGAAAGAGGGAGAAATGGGAAGAAAGAGAAAGAACAGGGAAAGTCCAGAAAGAAATGTTTAAAGGAAGACATGTGAGGGAGAAAAGGAAGTAACGAAGGTCAGGAGGAGAGGGAAGAATAAAGAAAGAGATCAAAGATGAAGGGAGAAACAGAGAGTCAGTGAAGAGGGTTATGGACAGAAAAGGGAAAAGACATAGAGAGTTATGGGGGGGACCACTCACACAGGAAATCCAGAAGGACAGGAGACACGCAGCCTGGTCAGATTAGGGCCTACTGGTGTCCCGGGGACTTCAGGGAGGCTCCATCTTGCCCTGGACAGGAACTAGAATACTATGACGCTCCAGAAAGATGCCAGGAGACCTTGCTGTCAGGAAGAGTTCTTCATCTGTCTCTTATGGAGCTGTGAAAGGCAGGGCCAGGGCCCAAGAAGGAGTGATGATCTTCCATATCCATCAGAAGTACGGACTCTAGACTTCAAAGTGCCCATCTTACTGGGGATTTTGATGTAAACTCTACCAGGACTTTCTCTTTGCCTATTCTCAGGTTTTGTCTGTAACTTTCCTCCTTCTCTCCCCCCAACCCTGCTTATAGGAGTCCTGGGCCTCAGTGAACACGTTGGACATACTGCTGATCCTGGAGAGACAACCATGATCTCCAAGTTGGGGTAAGAGGTGAGACAGGCCAGGGCACATCCCATCCTATTGCTCAGAGAAAGATACTCACTCGGGGCGCCTGAGTGTCTCAGTGGGTTAAGCCTCTGCCTTCGGCTCAGGTCATGATCCCAGGGTCCTGGGATCGAGCCCCACATCGGGCTCTCTACTCAGCAGGGAGCCTGCTTCCTCCTCTCCCTGCCTGCCTCTCTGCCTACTTGTGATCTCTGTCTGTCAAATAAATAAATAAAATCTTTTAAAAAAAAAAGAAAGATACTCACTCAAAATTGTAGCATGAGCAGGTAAATTGATCAGTTAAGAAGGACTTTCAGTTACCCCTCCTCAGCACCTTATCACTACTTGGTTTCTCAGCAACACAGACTTCTATGGTTGGAAAAATCCAAGTGTTATCAGGAATTGGAGTCTAAAAATGCCATTTTTACTTATGATCCAATCCTGTCTCCTCTTCTCAGCCAAGCCATGTCTTCCCCACAAAGGAAATTTAACTAAAGGCACAACTCTGGGGACCCAAATCCCAACTCTGATTTGTTTCAAGAAGCCTTTCTCTTAGAGGAATCTAATTATAATTGTAGTTAAAATTCAAAGCTTGGCTTCAGTCATGAAAGAACAGATTGGCCAAGGAGTGAAAACATAGGTGCTCCCAGAGGGAGACAGCCCATGTGTTCTCTAGGGCCATCTGGAGCTTTGGGACGAGCCAGAGGAGGACGTGATGTCCTGAGCAGGAACTGGGGCTTCTGGGGGAGCCAGAATTGTGAGCAACTTGAACCCAACTACCATCCGCTGATGCCTGCACATGGGACCAGAGTCTGCCAATGTGTCCTGGCCAAGATGCCTTTTGGGGTCCACATAGCACCCCTTTCACTCAAACTTCAAAGAAACACAGAAAGGTATATAAAGATTGAGTCATCATCTGTAACAGCCCTGAGCCCCAAGAAATGGCATCATTGTCAGTGGAGAAGTAGCTTGAAGACATTTTTTTTCAGGGGATGGCATGACTAGGATGAGATTGAGAAACACCTTGACCAACCAGTCAGTTGGGAGAAGGCTGGTCCATAAATGCTAGAGAAAAGCGAGTAGGAGCTCTGCCAGCATCTGCAAAGCCACCAACTGGAGCGGGGGGACTGGGGCCAAGGGCAGGCTCTGGGCAGCTGGGGTCTGGCAAGGAAAGATGAAATAGAACAAAGTCATGGCAAACAACCAACTCCTCACTGCAAAACATGGTTTTAAGGGACGCCTGGGTGGCTCAGTTGGTTAAGCGGCTGCCTTTGGCTCAGGTCATGATCCCAGCATCCTGGGATCGAGTCCCACATCGGGCTCCTTGCTCGGCAGGGAGCCTGCTTCTCCCTCTGCCCCTGCCTGCCACTCTGTCTGCCTGTGCTTGTTCTCTTGTGCTCTCTCTCTCTGACAAATAAATAAATAAAATCTTTTTTAAAAAAACATGGTTTTAAAACTCTATAGGCTTTTATAGTAGTTCTTGAGAGATAAGGCACACGATGCAAAAAAAAATTTAATAATCTGCATTAACAATCCCAGGTGAGCTTTACTGAGTAACTATATACAGACTGCACTAGGGGCTTTCCGTGCATTATCTCATTCGATCTTGATGTAACACCAATAGAGCAGATCCCAGATTTCCATCCATTTCAAGGATAAAGAAGCCAAAGCTTAAAGAGAACTTGACCAGAACTCCATGGCACCAACATGTGACCCGGGCTGGTCTGACCCTGAAACCCAGGCTTTAAATAACTACAAGATGTTTCTTCTCGTGTAATTCCAGTAAAAGCTAAAGAGTTCATGACATGGGCAGAGTTCTGTGCCGGGAGATCTGTGTTTTATGAACTCCCTGACTCAAAAGTACCATGTGACACTGTCCTTGGTTTTCCCACGTGAAACATGGTGTAATGAGAAAACATGTTCTTTAAAATCCCTTCCAGCTCAATTTGTGAAGCTGACCCCTGAAGAGTCTTTCAAGGGTGATATTACAGGGTTTTGTTTTGCTGTGTTTCTTTTTTAAAGGTTCGCAGTCGATAGCTGATGGTGAACAAGAGAATGCTATGAGATCCTGATGACAGATAATTCTCACTTGGGTATTTTCCATTCGGGGCCTTTCAGGGCCAGGATGCAAGGACAGTTAGGAAAGTGTCCTTGGGAAGTTTACCCTCACATCCAACAGTTCCAGATAAAAGCTCCACTCCCTCTGGTGGCATCTCCCTGGTGTTTCAGTCAAAGGGAAAATGCAGGGACGTGATGCACGTCAGGAGAGAGAGCCCTTGGCAGCTCTCCTCCCTGGAAGAGGCCAAGTCCTCTGAGTGCCCCAAGCCAGCCCCACCTCTCACATGTCAGCCCCAGGGCTGTGCACTCCAGGCTAGGAGGCAGCTGGGGGCTCAGAGGGCTTATGGACAAGGCACAGCCTCACCAGGGAACAGCAAGCACTGTGGACTGCTCAAGCCAAGTCATAAGCCCAGAGAACCCCCTTGTACTTCATCCCCCTCTCATTCTGCACATCTGTTTCATTTCAGGGATCTGGATTCTTCCATCTACTAAGACATTCGATTCCAAAGTCTAAAGTCTACTGAGCAGCTTTAAAGTTATCTCCAAAAGAACTTCAGTGCTCCTCTCTCTATCTTTCCCTATCAAAGCAAATCCATCCTGCAAGGCCTACCTCAGATGCCACCTTTTCTAGAAGTTTTCTTTGATTCTCCCAGTCACAATTTCTCTCTCCTCTGACCCCAAGGGCCACTTTACGGTTTTCTCCTGTAGCCTTCATG
This sequence comes from Mellivora capensis, assembly GCA_004024625.1. NCBI lineage: Eukaryota > Metazoa > Chordata > Mammalia > Carnivora > Mustelidae > Mellivora > Mellivora capensis. The sequence goes on along the minus strand of PISX010026969.1, from coordinate 11,712 downwards.
GAGAGATGCGTAGCATCCCATGATCCCCACAGAGCCTTTTGGGGAAAGCTGGATCAAAGTGCAGGCCCAGCCCTTGTGTCACTTATCTGGCCCAGACCTCACCATTGTACCCATCCCAATGGGTTCACAGTAATAATCATAAAACAGATTCCCTGGCTTAACATGCACCTAAGCCAAGAAGCAGATACTCCAGGGAGAGCCCTCAGCTGAGACATGGTCAAATGGAACACACGAAAGAGGACACACCCAGCACAGAGCCTCCGCCCAGCCTCAGCAGAGGATGCATTCCGAATGCAGGACACCCACTGGCCATGGGCATAGTCCATTCTCCAGGAGAAGGTGCAGATAAGTGTACTCAGGACCACTGCAGAAGGTGCATACAGGCAGGTTCAAATCTTATTGCCTTCATGAAGCCAGACTGAAGAGTTCTTAGATGCTGCCTTATCAATGCCAGGACCAGGTAATCCAAAGTTCCAGAGCTCCAAGGGGGCATGACTGGGGCAGCTGCCCCTCACAGAATTCACCAGTACCATGATGCTCATGAGGGTGTCCTGAGCACATGAACAGGACAAGAAGAGAGTGGTCAAGGAAAAGCAGTTTTCTGCTCCATATTGACCCTGTGACCTCACCCAGCATGCAGTCCCCACTCTGGACACTCCAGAAAATGACCCCTCTCCCTGGGGATGGGGTTCTGACTTCTTTGGCCTCTCTCAGCATTGTGAATATGGTAGCCAAGGTCATGCCCCTGCTAGCCTGGGACCTCTCCACACTGCCCAGAGGGAGCAGCGGGGGGGGAGAGCCTCCAGGGCAGGAAGAAGCCCCAGCTTCATCAAGGCACAGCAAAAGAGAGGGAAAGATCAAGCATAGGGCTTCTCCTCCTGGGTTACGATGACTGGAGGAGAACCAGGCCATAGCAGGGGAAGGAATAAGAAAAGAGAATGGAAAGCTTAGAGTGGATAGAGAAGAAGAAAAAAATGTAATAGTGATAAATGGCCAGCAGGGAAGAAGGGGAAAGGGAGGGGGAGGGGGAGAGGAGGCAAGAAAGACACAGAAAGTGGGGAGAAAAGAGGAATCTTTAGAAAGAGTTAAGCAGAGGCTCAGTCCACGGCCATACCACCCTGAACGCGCCCAATCTCGTCTGATCTCGGAGGCTAAGCAGGGTCGGGCCTGGTTAGTACTTGGACGGGAGGTAAAAGCAGACTCAAAGGGGGATGTGCAGGGTTAGATAGCAATAACGGCAGAGAGTGAGGAAGAGAAGCAAAGGGACAGAGTCAGAGACAAGAACAACTGGAGGAACCAGAGGAAGGGCAACAAAGAGAACAAAGACTGGAGGGGCAGAACAGCAAAGAGATGGAAACTAGGGAAGCAGAAGTAGGGAGCGCACACAGAGACTGAGAGACAAAGAGATAGGAAGAAGAGGAAGGAGAGCCCTGAGATGCAGAGACAGATGAAGGAAGGAAGCAAAGAATAAGGGAAGGGAGCATCACAAGGGCCAGAAAGCATGCAGAGGGAAAAGGGAGAAGAGTGGGAGATGAGAGAGAGCAAACTAGAAGGAGGGTAATGGGACCAGGAAGAGAAGAGGCTGGGGAAGACCAATAGCACAGAGAGAAAGAATCAGGGAGGGAGGCAAAGTATAGATAAGAGGACGAGAAGCAGAAGAAGGAAATGAAGGGGTAACATAAATCAAAGAAAGACAGGAGCAAAGAGAAAGGCTTGGGTAAGAAACAGGACACAGGTGCCTAACTCTAATCCTGTCTGTCTCAGTTTTCTCAATTGTACAATGGAAAACTCGCTTGACTATTTTTTAATGACAATTAAATACAATGACGTGTGTAAAGCACCTGAAGTACTGTAGTCACTTAATGATTTTGTTGTTGTTGTTTTGCAGATTACAGTTCTGATGCCAACAATGAACCAAGTTTCAGAAAAACTCACCTGGTTTTATAGACGTTTATATCCTTCCCACGGAACATATACCCTGGCATATAGCATGCTTGCTGTGTGTGTTCAAATGAACTGAACAAAGACTGTCAGAGAAAGGAAGATGTGAAATTCTTGGAAGCAAAAAAGATAGACATAGGAAAAGAGAAGTGGAGAAAAGAAACAAAAGCAAGGAAATGAAACTAAGAAGAAGAAAATGGAGGAAGGGATCAATGTGGAGGGAGGAGAAAGAGAAAGAAAAGAATTTCCCTTGGTGACAATTGAGTAACTCAGGCCAGCAGCTGCTACTCAACAGGGAGACTAGCAGCTCCGAGGACCTCTCGAGGCATAAGCTGCCAGGTTGAGGCAGGAGGCAACTTTGAGAAGGGTCAAAGGGGTGTGTTGTGGACTGAAGAGCTCATAACCATCTATTACCTTTGGGAACTTAATAAAAACCCTCCTGAACCAAACCTACCTTCTTCAAGCTTCATCTAATTTCAGCACCTTATTCCTAGGCAATCAACTCTGCTTGTCATAGTCACACCATCATACTACTGGGGCATCAGAGATCTCAGCCCTAACTCCTTTGAGCAGATTGTGAAATACAAGATTAGTGAATGCTCAGTAACCATCCCATTGGATAGAGAAGTTTCCTTCAAGGTACAGTGCAAGTAGGTTGGATTGATTAATGAATATATCAACTAACCAGTCCCTTTCTCACCCTTCCTGCTGTATACCTGGCATTATCTCCTCCCAAGGGAACCCTTGGGAGCCCACTGCCTTGATGAACTAAACATGGGGTTTGATGTCAGCACCTACACTTTGAATTAGTAGATATGTGGACAAATGGTGAATGGACTATACTAGCTCATTAAAAGCAATCAGCATGGAAAATGGGGGGAAGCCTGGATAAAACAACTTGATGACCCAGTGATATCAGTTGGGGAAGGACCATTTCAAGTACAACTACTTGTCATGTGTCTTGGGAAATGGGGGTGGAGTGGGAGGTGGAATGAAAATAAAAACATTATTTCACTAGTCATCATGTTAAATGCTGAGGCACAGCATCATAGTCACGGTACCCAATGAGCAAATGTAACACACAAAGGAGAGGGGCTCTCTCCCCCATGAAATGTCATAGAGCTTTGGCACCTGAGAGCTTCACTGTTTCATAATTACCAGTCCCAGTGGTAGCTACGGTACCCAGGAGAACAACAGCAATACCGAGTCGGTCAAAGTGGTACCTAATGGGAAATGGGGTTCCTGAGAAAAGGCAGTAGTATCCAGAAGCAAGCAAGTAGCAAAGGCATCCAGCATGAGGATGGTGTGAGCCGAAGAGTGGACATGCAGATTCACGAATTTAATGAAATGAACACAACTAGGATGAGTGTCAGCAGAGCTCATGGTTGGCAGCTAGAGCAACGTCTCACAGTAGAGAACCAGGACAGAAGCAGGGAAAACACAGCTGCCCTGACAACTCCCAGAGATGACTGTCAGGAAGTGGTTCCTTTATTAAAATGATACCGGAATCCCCAAAATGGCCACAGGGAGGACAACCTACTCTTTGAGAGACACAGTTAGTTGGCCTGTCTATGGTTATCATTCCATGAGATCCACCCTCTGTGTTGGTCAGAAGTTAGCAGCCAACTCACAACCGTGAGCAAAAAGCCAAAAACGTCAGATGGCTGCTTACCCTGATGTGACTGAGCCATGGCTTCCCTTCAGACTTCTGTGAGAAAATTAACTCCGGTTTCTTCATGCCAGTGGTGGACTAGTTTATGTTACAATTAAAAACATGCTGTTTCCACCCTTGAAAATAATTGAAAGGAATTATACCTTAGAACACATGGCTGCTACATATACCCTCTCTGAGCCCACCAACCCCAACCCATCTCCATGCTTTTTATTGGGTTCTCTGTTGGCTACTGACCTTGTTGCTGTCAGTGGCCATCTATTACCCTTCACCCCAAAATACCTCAAGCATAAGACTCCCTATAGTTCAGACCTAAAAGAGAGCCAAAATAAAAGAGAAGTAGACCTACATTCCAGGGATAATTCATTGGGGGAGGGGGGAATTTGGGGGGTTTTATTTTATAAAGAGGAAAGAGACATACACAGCTTCTACCACCCATAGAGAGAGAGCAGTTGAAAACACAGAATTCCAAGGCAGTGAATTAATGATGATATCAGATAAAGGGATTTCTTTTTCCTTGAACAGGAGAACAAGTTCTTTGTCCAAGAAAAAAAAAAAAAGAACAAAGTTTCAGATATGCAGTCTGTACATTAAAGGAGTTAAGTTGAAGAGAAAGTTCTAGGAAAAGGGAGGATGGAGGTTTGGGGAGAAGTAATGATGTTTGGAAAGATTTTGTTGGTAATGGAGGAGTAGCCGTTTGGGAAAGGGTGAGGAGGCCACCAGCAGGACTTGCCCCAAGCTTCCATATAATCAAATTAGACTTCTAGTGTGACATGGCAGCAGTCCAAATACTTGCTTTTATTTCTACTCCCTTCCCACACCACAGGAAGACAAGACAAAATAACTTTTTAAATATGTAAATCGGTAAGGACAGACAGAATGGGAAGTGAGACTACGGACTTCAGAATTTTTTTTTTAAGATTTTATTTATTTTGAGAGGGAGAGAGAGAGCATGCAAGAGCAGGAGGAGGGAGAAGCAGACTCCCCACTGAGCAGGGAGCCCCACGTGGGGCTGGATCCCAGGACCCTGGGATCATGACCTGAGCCGAAGGCAGACACTTAACTGACTGAGCCACCCAGGCGCCCACGTCAGAATTTAATTCAATCCTGGAAAATAGAGTTACTTGGATGAATATTAAAAGAAATTAAATTTTTTGGAGGTAAAACTGGAAATAAACTGCTTGGAGATAAAAGCAGAAGGCCTTACTCACCTGTGCCATCAGCACCATCCGAAAGTTTGTAAGAAAAGCAAATAGTTTAGTCCCCCCACAGACCCACCACCTCAGAGTCTCTGGGGGTGGAGTCCAGATATCTGTGATTCAACGAGTTTTTCAGGTGATGTTTCTAAATGCTGAGTCTGAAAAGCAGATTTTAAGCATCTGCTTAAATCTTAAGTCTGCTTAAATTAAAAGCAGATTGTAAGCATCTGCTGTCTCTGAGGACAGGGCGTTAGAGGCTAGATCTCAGAAGAACTAGCTGAAAGTCTGTTTGAAGAGGTGTTAGAACCCCAGGTTTTTTCTTTCCAGTCAAGCAGCCAGATGACCACACGGACAAGAGGTTTGCTTTCAGAAGATGGTGTAGCAGGTGGACTTGAATCAGATGGACCAGAAATGGCCAGGAGTAAGAATGAGTTCCTACAGTCCAAATAGGGAGATGACAGAAGAGCCTACTTATTAAAGCGGCTTCAGTCTCTTGATTGACTTCCAAAACATTGGAAATCAAGATTCTCATCTCCTTCCCGCCCAAGCAGGAGATGGGAGAATTTGTCTGTAGGTAAACTGAGTAGCCTACAGACACTGACATGATGGGGTAACCCCCCCCCCACCTTAAAAAATGCTTGGGTCTTTTGCAGCCCTTTTGCCCTGCAGTGAAGCCCATCATCCTACAGCCCCACCAAGGCACTTCCAATCAGCATGGTAGCACTCTTTTAAATGTGAAGAGACAGCCAAAGATCACAAGATATTTCAAGAAAAAAATAATGATAATGTAATACTGGGTGTCAATGGTACTTCAATTAAAAAAAAAAAAGAATATAATGCCAAAGACACAAAAGCAGACCAAAGGAAGAAAGAAAGAAAAGGAACTCTAAGGAAAGAGAGATAAGGCAGGAGGCAGAAGAAAATAAATGGCCTCAAAACTGTAATTATTGTAGAGGCTGCTTTTAAGCAAGAAGCTTGAATCATGGAAACCTGTATAGGGTCAAAGAGCCCACAGCGACCACTGAGCTGAATGTACACAGGCCCAGTAAGCTACCCACCACAAAATAGCCATAGACCCCCCCCGCCCCCACTGACCAGTGAGCTACTTACAACTGGGCACAGGTACCAAAAAAGGAAAATTTCATATGTTCCCATACCACCTCACTCTCCCACTTAACTATAGCCCACCACCACTGTCTCCTGGCAGAGGGTCTTTCCTTCGCTGTCCTGCTGGCTGATGCCTTGCAATGTATTCAAGAAACTTCTAACTCCTTTGCTCTGCCTTGCATGAATCCTTTCAAAGAAGAGTTCTTAGAAATTTTAAGAATCATTAAGAGAAATGAAGATTGAAAGAAAAGAACTGAAAAGTAAAGTTGAGATTTCTAAGAAATCAGAACAATAACAGAAAAGCAAAGAGAACGTAGAAAAGACAAAGGAATCAGAGGATCAATCCAAAAGATTCAATTTCTCAAGGAACCTCCATACTGCTTTTCATACCAGCAATAACTATTTGGTTTCACCAACAGTATGCAAGGACTCTAATTTCTCACTAATACTTGTTGTCTTTGTTTTTTGTTTTTTTATAATAGCTATCTTGATAGACTTAAGATAGTATCACATTGCATTTTTTTAAATATTTCATTTATTTATTTATTTGAGACACAGAGAGAGAGAAGCAGACTCTCTGCTGAATGTGGAGTCCTATGCGGGGCTAGATCCCAGGACCCTGAGATCATGACCTGAGCAGAAGGCAGACACTTAACCGACTGAGCCGCCCAGGGGCCCCAGTATCACACTGCACTTTTAATTTGCATTTCCCTGATGATTAATGATGTTAAACTTTTTTAAAAGTATATATTTGTTGGCCATCTTATGTTTTCTTTGGCAAAATATCAATTCAAGCCCTCGGGCTATTTTTAATCAGAGTATTAAGGGCGTTTCGCTAACTAAACTGTAGTAGCTCCTCATATATTTTGAAGAGTAACCCCTTAACTACCATATGATCCACCAGTCCCACTTCTGAGTCTTTATGTAAAAGAATTAAAATCAGGACCTCAAAGACATATTAGTTCTCCTATGTTCACTGCCACACTATTCACAACAACCAAGAAATGGAAAAGACCTTAAAGTCCACTGGTGGATGAATGAATAAAGAAAATGTGGTGTATACACACAATGAAATGCAACTCAATCTAAAAAAGAAGATGGAAAATCTGCAATATGTGACAATATGGGTGAACCTTGAGAACATTATGCTAAGCAAAATAAGCCAGTTATAAAACAAATACCACATGATTCCACTTATCCAAAGTATCTAAAATAGTCAAATTCATAGAATCAAAGAGTGAAATGGTGGTTGCCAGGAGCTGCAGAGGGGGAAATGAGGAGTTCCCCATCGAAAGGCACAAAATTTCAGTTAAGCAAGATGAATGAGCTCAAGTGTTCTAATGTTAAGTGTTCTTCCCACAGTAAAATAAATTTAATCCGAGAGTCAATATCCGATTAACAAAAGTTCCCGAAAGAGAAAGTTATAAAAAGAAATAATTTCCCAGAACTGAAAAACATGAATTTCTTAATTTAAGTCACCCACCAAATTGTGGTTCATTAACTATAAAAGGAACCACAATAAGACATTATTGTGAAATTTCAGAACAGCTGTAATAAAGAAAAGATAATAAAATTTCCCAGAGATGGGAAAAGGGAGGCTACATACACGAGTTCAAGAACCAGATAGGCATCAAATTTCTCCACAATAGCTCCAGAAGCTAGCAGATGGAGTAAGGCCTTCAACATTCTGAGATAAAATTATTTCCAACCTATTCGTCTAAACCCAGCCAATATTCTAATTAAAATGAGGGAAGAATAGAGATATTTTCAGACATAGAATGCCTCAAAATACTGTTTTCTTCTTCTGCCCTCATTCTTAGCAAGCTGCAGGTGGAGGTATTTGTTACAACAAAATAAGAGCATATATCAAGAATAAACAAGAATAAATCAAAGAGGAAGGCCTGAGCACATAGTAAGCAAAGGATCTGACACAGAAGAAAGAGGAAGAAAATTCTTAGTTTGATGACACAGAGAAATCTGTTGCCCAAAGAAGCAGCTGAGGAAGGAATCTGAAGAGGAGAAATTTCTTCAGGACAAGCAGATTTGTGGGGCTTTCCTTCATCTGTTGGAATCTAAAGGCTCTTTGTAGGGTTTCATTTCAGGTATTTTCAGGAGGTAGGAAATGTTGAAGTCCATTACTGGAAGAGGATTTGGGGTATATCAATTTCCTTTCCAAGGACAGGGGACTTTTGGGGGGGCTCACAAAGGAGATGGGAACTAGGGAGACAACAAAGGTTGAGATAATATGTATCATGCAGGGAAGAGGGGACCCGGGAAAAATCATCCTTTATCTTTTTAGGCTACGGTTAGGACTATTTATCTATTAATCTAGGACTATTTATCAGCCAAGAGATAAGTGAAAAAACAACAGGCTTAGCACTGAGATTGATTAAGTTAGAAGGCTCATTGTTAGGACAAAGGTCAAAGAAGAGTTGCTATATTAGATATTCAAAAGGCAATATCCAGTAAGATAAGTATGGACCAGCCACATTTCCCCCACATTCTGCTGCCTCTGAATGCAACGAAACAAGTCTCCAGCAAATTCTCATGGCTGGAAGCTGGAAACTGCAATTGACAAAACTCCAACGAAGTAAGAATTTAGTTAAAAGACCTCCGGCTTGGAGATGGAGCTTGGGGTTACCATGTCTTCCTTTTCTTGGAAATCATCCTAAAGCAACCAGCAGAACGGGAAGCAAAAATGCAAACTCTTCCTTCCAAGAAACAGAGGGATTGCTGAAACATCTAGTCACAAAACTGGAAAAAGCAGGAAGGGTTACGAAAAGCACTGGAAATGCGTGAAGAGTACAGCAGAAAGTGGAAAGGGGGCTACAGAGCTCAGAAAGAGATCAAGTTCATTTTCAAAGGATAAGAGCACACTCTGCAGAAACAAAATCTTTTGTCTGTAACAGGAATACAGTGTACACACAATGGCAGCTTCCCTGGTCCCGGTTTCAATGTGAAAGGTAGAGGAGGCAAGGTTGAATTACACAGGCAAGAGGTAATTTTATGTAAGAGTCTACCCATGTGGTTGGGGGAGAAGAGAGACTTGCAAAGTGGAAAGCCCTAGCGTGGTTTTCCATTACTGGGGAGAATGAAAGCCTGCCAAAACTCACACCTACACACACACCCACACCTGTCACACCTAAAGCTCAGATTCAATAGCAAATTTCTGCTCAATTAAAACACAGGTGTGGCCCCAGCTCCATGTGAGCTTCCTGCAAATACCTGCTTAGGAAAAACTCACCGCTGACTCAAAAATGAGGTTACCCATAGGAACTGTAAAAGATCTGTGCAAAGAGCCTATAAAAACAAATGAGGAAAAGAAAAACAGAATATGGAAAACATTTATCAGAAAAAAAATAGTTCCTTTGAACACTTGAAAATTACTTAATTTTTTAAAATCCTGTAAAAGAAGATTTGATTTGCAAAATTGAAAGGACACACCATGATCCAGGACAAAGGAATAGACACATACTGTCTAAGCTACTAAACTTCAAAGACAAAGACTCTTTGGAGAGCTATGCAAAAATGCTAATTCATTTACAAGGGGGGGGGAGAAAATAAGGCTGACCTCAGATTTCCCCAAGGCAAATTCCCATACCAAACAAATAGTGGAGCAATGTTTATAATACCCTCAAGAATGTAAGCTGTAACCAAGGAATATTTTACTCACTCAAAATGCCGCTCAAGCATAAAGGCAAGAAATGAACATTTTGAATGTCTGATGAGCCCTTCTGGTACAAAACACTGGAAGATGAAGTTCTCTCAGCCAAGAGATAAACAAAAAAAAACAGGTTTACCCCTGAGATTGAAGCTACTTTGCTGTAGGATAAAGATTAGAGCAAATGCGGGGATTATGGCAACAATGCGGGAAGAAGATGTAGTCATGTAGAAAACTGACCTCTACGCTTCTGAGCTGAAATTCGTAATGTGAAGACAAAGTTTGGGTATAAAAAAGGAAGATAGTGTGTTTCTTCGCCAGGCAAAGGAGGCTGCAGTAGACTAATGCCTCCAGCGCTGCAAGCCCACCTGGGGTAAAGGCTGAGGGTTTTTCCAGGAAAATGCAGGATCTGAGTGGTTTCAGTAGGAATCTGGTAGCGCCGCCCGCTGAGTCCGCCATGTCTTCAAAGAGGGTCTTAGGACCAGCTCCCGCATGAGCCATCTAAGTCTCCTAAGTAGATATTGAAGTCAGCGGGATATTGATATCAATGCCAAGTTCCTGGAACAGAGGATTCTACAGAAAAACAGGTGAAGGGGAAGGGGAAGCTTCAAGAATGAGGAAGAGAAAAATGTGTTCAAAGTCAAGCTTTGATGAAGCACGAATGCGTCCGTGTTAATTTCATCCATCTGTACGTTTCTATGGCGGTTTCAGTAATTCTTCCCATATGGGAAGGACTTATCTAACAGATTTGAGAAAAGAATTTGGAGAATAAGTAGGTGCTAATGAACATTGAATTCACTCATCCTTTATAGTAAGGGGTCGAAAGGGGTCATATCTTTTGATATCGTTAGAAGCTGAGAAATCAAGTAAAAATAATGGAAATTTATTTAGCAATACAAAGATAAATGCTAAGAAAGATAGCAATTAAAATTGAAAGGAGGAGTGAGGGGAAAGAAAAAGGAAATACTAATTTGTGACTGCTCACAGTGGGGACTTAATAGATTCTGTCTAAACAGATAGTTTTATCCTAAGTTATGTTTATAACTGTACTTTTTGATCAGTGATAAATACTTTCCAAAGTATTAGACCACACTTGCACACTCAAAAACCAAGTACAAAACGTATTGCATAGTAGGTATTAAAACATGAAAACATAAGATAAAATAGTATGACAGAATTAAGCTGCACATATCACTGATAGCCAGTGGTATGCTAGCTGATACTGAACAACTGTCCTTGGGAAAACAAATCAAAACACCTTAACTTGTAGCTTTTGCTGATTTCCACAGTGTGCATGCATACTCCTACTATCACAGATGGGAAAGTCTACATTGTGTGAATGGAGATCTGGGTCCTTGGATTCCCCAGAAGAAAATTTTCATGGAGATCCACGCCGTAATAAAGACAGCCAGAAGGAAAGTAGCAATCACAAAGCAGCTTATTAAAGTGAAAGTACACTCTCAAGGTTGGAAAGCCAGAGGTGGAACTGGCTCTAGTCCCAGCCTAGGAACTCTGAGTGAATTGGGATTGGATATTTGTTGTGTCTCTCTGGCTAAGAGGGACATACAGTGGGGAGGTCTCTAATGGAGGTTGCTTCCAGTCATTTGGGAGATTCTTTCCACTGGTTGGGAGGGGAGTTTTTGACCCTATAAGCTTTGTACCTGAACCATTTTTATGGCAGCTTTTCTCCATGGGGATGGGGCTCTAACCGGAACGCAAATATATTATAATGGGCATTTATTCCAGTGAAATGAAGATGCCCAGTCACACAGAAACCTATATACAAAAGTTTACAGCAATTTTATTCATAAAAGCCCAATACCGGAATCTGCCCAGATGTCCTTCAATAGGTGAATAGTGTAACTGTGGTATACTGTGGTATACTTTATTTTTTTTTTAATTTTTATTTTTAATTTTTATTTTTTATAAACAAATTTTTATCCCCAGGGGTACATGTCTGTGAATCGCCAGGTTTACACACTTCACAGCACTAACCATAGCACATACCCTCCCCAATGTCCATTACCCCACCCCCCTTTCCCGACCCCCTCCCCCCGGCAACCCTCAGTTTGTTTTGTGAGATTAAGAGTCACTTATGGTTTGTCTCCCTCCCAATCCCATCTTGTTTCTTT
>PISX010026968.1:7766-23774 GCA_004024625.1 Mellivora capensis | reverse complement strand
CTATGGAGTATTATGCCTCCATCAGAAAGGATGAATACCAGACTTTTGTAGCAACATGGACGGGACTGGAAGAGATTATGCTGAGTGAAATAAGTCAAGCAGAGAGAGTCAATTATCATATGGTTTCACTTATTTGTGGAGCATAACAAATAACACGGAGGACAAGGGGAGATGGAGAGGAGAAGGGAGTTGAGGGAAATTGGGGGGGAGATGAACCATGAGAGACTGTGGACTCTGAAAAACAACCTGAGGGTTTTGAAGGGGCGGGGGGTGGGAGGCTGGGGGAGCCAGGTGGTGGGTATTGTGGAGGGCACGCATTGCATGAAGCACTGGGTGTGGTGTAAAACTATGAACTCTGTTACACTGAAAAGAAATAAAAAAATAAAATATTAAAAAAAAAATAATCCAGTAAGTGAAAGTGTGTGTGAGAATAGCTGGAAATGAAATAAAATGGTATTTAAAAAAAAAAAAAAAAGTTCAAGAGATGTGAGACAACTTTCTACGAAAACACCTTAGCGCTGCACAACAAGATTTGCTCTGTCTAGATGACTGGTGAATGAAAATGCCTGGCAGCACTTGTCCAGAGTTAATGATCTTGAACTGGAAAGGGAAAAAAGGAGAGAGCCATGTTGTGGCCAAAAAAACCAAACCTCAAGACTCTACAGCTTCATTGCTCTGGGCCTTGAAAACAGTAACCCACGGCCCTGACAGTCACGCATATAAAACACAAATGTATTCACAGAGAATCAAGAACATTCCCTAAACCTCTCGCCAAAGGCATTCAGCAAAGTCACCTTCTGGGTGCCAGGCTGCACTGGGCGGTCAGCGATAAACACAGGAGCTTACAATAAATATAGCCCAAATAAGTATAACACGTGCTGTGTTAAGTGACATGCAAGAAAAGGACAAGGAGCACTCAGAGCATGTGAAACGGAAGACCTTGTCAGAGCTGGCCTTGCAGAACGACAGACTTGGGCCCTGAAGAGTCTGTTGCAGTCCCAGCTAGGAGACAATGCCTTGAAACACTGGGAGGTGCTCAACAGCATGTAGGATCTGCTTTAAAATAGGGCTGTTTTGGGGTGACTGGGTGGCTCAGTTGGTTGAGCATCTGCCTTCAGCTCAGGTCATGATCCCAGAGTCCTGAGCTTGAGCCCCGTGTCGGGCTCCCTGCTCAGTGGAGAACCTGCTTCTCCTTCTGCCTGCTACTCCCCCTGCTTGTGTTCCCTCTGTCTCTTTCAATCTTGCTCTACCTCAAATCAATAAATAAAAACTTTAAAATAAAATAAAATAGGGCTATTTCAGGGCGCCTGGGTAGCTCAGTTATTAAGCGTCTGCCTTCGGCTCAGGTCATGATCCCAGGGTCCTGGGATTGAGCCCCCCATCGGGCTCCCTGCTCGGCAGGAAGCCTGTTTCTCCCTCTCCCACTCCCCCTGCTTCTGTTCCCTCTCTCACAGTCTCTCTCTCTCTGTCAAATAAATAAATAAAATCTTTAAAAAATAATAATAAAATAGGGCTGTTTCTTCCCCCAAAGTACATGGATCTAGAGTATTTATACTAAGAAGAATAATTAGGTAGTATCTCTCACGTTGACATAAAATGACCCATCCTCAGTGGTCTTACTTCATTTCTGAAAGTCTAGATCTGCTGACTGGGGGCACCCAGAGGAGAGCTATTTCTACCAGAGAACACCACAATGGTTCCCCTGACTTAGGAGCTGGGACTGCTATCAGGCTATTTCAAACACCTCATGCCACTGGAAAAACAGGTTTAAGAAAAAAGATCATAGGTTTGGCAATGTCTCAGACTTGGTTTTCCAAAAGCAGACACTGAGATGGTTTTTGGTGTACAGGATTTTCTATGAAGAAGCAACATCTGCAGAAGGGAGTGGGCGAAGACAAAATTAGGCAGAGAGAAGCAAAACTGGAACTTCAGTACAGGACCAACAAACTCGAGTCAGCCCAGAGCATCAATGACTCACCAGACTTGTCCCATGTTAGACTAAAATGTCCCTACCTGATGAACCCTGCCTTAATCATTCATTGAGTGTAGGCTACCCACGGAATTACAGCCCTGAAGGAGCTGACAGCTGGAGACCATCTGCTCACAGCCCCAACAAACAGTTCAGGCAACAAGCTCTTCTTTGAAGGGGGATCTGGGAAATATCTCCATGTCTACCATGTAGGGTGGTTGGTCTGACAGTCAAGGGAAGAAGGTTCGCTGACACACAAATGGGATGTGGTAGGTATCCTCTAAGATAGTCCCCAATGATCTCTGCCTCCTGGTAGTCATGACCTGGGGATCTTGAAAGAATGACCCTCCCACACTCATCATGTCTTCAGATGAGACCACAGTCACTGTTGCCCAACAGCCTGAATGTAACCTCATGGGAGACACTGAGGGAGAGGTGCCCAGCTAAGCCACACCTAGATTCCTAGCCCACACACACTGAGGTAATGAGTATCTGTTGTTAAAACCACTGCGTTTGGGGGTAACTTGTTAGTCAGCCACAGATGTCTAATACAGGGGGCAGGGAGGATTTTGACTGGAACTCAAGCAGTAGATACCCTGGGTTATCTTCTAGTTCAACCTGTTGAGTTTGGCGTTCTTAATAAACGGGCTGACCAACAGAGTAGTAAGACAGCTCCGAAACAAAGGTCAGACTCATCCCACCAAGTCAAGAACACAGGCAGTTGACATGCTGACTGAAGAGCAAAGGAAGACAGAATAAATGGTTATGTAGGGTGCTCACGTGGCCTCGTGAACTTAGCAGAAACAAGGGCTAAAGCCACTATACCTGTATTTCCTTCTTGCTGTGTCATGTATCTTTTTTTATTTAACTTCATTTTTCTTTCCTTTTCCTCTCACTTAACATTGGATACCCAGATAGGGTCATGACAGAATTAAAGAGAACAACACATCACTCAGTGATGCTGGACTTGGAGCTGGCTGCAGTAACTCAGAAGACAGTGGGCTGTCCATTCTTGGAAAGAAGAGGTGTCTGGACAGCTTACAGCTGCACTAGGTCAGGTAAGAGCAGCGTGGGGAAGTGTCAGGATGAAGGAGAGTGTGTATACGGGTACTGGGCTGTAGAGATACTTATCTCTTTGTCCAGGATGGCAGTACCCTTTTTAATAATAAAAAAATCTCAAAATCAGTGGTAGATAGGACCACAACTCTGAGTCAGAAGACAAAAAGGATCGGACATTTCTTCTTCCAAGCTCCCTTGCATACTTCTCAGGCACAAGTAATCAGATGTCACCATCTGCATGACCAAGACAATAACACACTACCTCAGAGATACCCGAGTCTTCAAGGGAAATCCTGAAGGGAGTCTTCTCTGATGTCCTCCTTTCCTTGGTCCTGCCCCATTTTCCAAGCCTTCACACTGAGTCTGAGAACAAGTGGTTACCTTCTCGATAAATTTCTTATATGCTTAAACTACGCAGACGTGGGCTTGTTGTTTTGATCAAGAACCCTAATTGACACACCCACGGACAGATCTCCTTCCTATTAGGATTGATCCAGTTTTCCCTGCAGTGTGTTAAATGGAACACTAGTCCAGAAGTATGCTCAAAATGGTTTCAGAGGTTAAATAAGTTTGGTAAACAGTCCATACTGTATGCCTTTCTTGAAGAGTCATGGTAGCTGCGAGCATATTAAAGGTTCTGAGAAGTCCTGTGTTAAGAAAATCTGTTTAACATTGTTTATAACAGGGTTTCCATTGTCATTTTTCTTTTACACTTAATTAATGACACTTCTCACTCTGAGAAACACTGTCCTGAAGCCAAAAAAAGGAAGATTCAGAGAGAGACTGCAGTTCCCTCCAATTTCTAAGTTCCAGTTTGTTTGCTCTATGAGGTCTTGCCACTTCCCCAGCTGAATCACACAAAGAGTCATCACCCCCTTCCAAAGAGGCTACCCATAGAATATCAGCCCCAATCTGTTAAATAATATGTACCTTCCCCCTTAATTTCACATACTTCTCTTTGACATTAATTATTTTCTTCTCAGGTCTGTTAAAGGCCCCTCTATTTGGCTTTACTAACCTTAGAATTACTAATAATTGCTTTATCAAATCTGAAAATGTGGCAGATCCCCCTTGTTAACCATTTTTGAAATAAAATTTTCTTAGCCATTCTTGTTCTTTCAAATGACCTTTTGGTGAGTTACAAAAACAAAGTCCAACGCAATTTTATGTAAAGGTTAATTTTAGTAAATTTGGTAATTTTAGTAAAGCTGTAAAATAATTTAGGAAGACCTGACATCCTTAAAATAGTCTTCACATCTAGAGCCATATGGTATCTGCTTCTGTTATATCTGTCAGTCTACATTTTTGAGTTTCCTTCAAGCAAGTCCCAGCCTTTTTCTTTTCAAGGGGAGAAGACAAGGCTATTATTATTTGTAGATGAAATGATGTTTTAGCTAAGAATCTGAAAGCACCATCTGGAGGAGTAATCTGAATTGATAAGAGAGTTCAATGATCATACGGACAAACAATCCACATGAATAACTTTCCTGGCTACACAAAACAACCCATTAAAACTACGAATATGTAGAGATATAGGGGGGTCCCAGATATATTTAGGAGCAGAATTAACGGGACCTGGTAACGGGTTTGGTGTCGTCTGTGGGCCCCCTTCTGCCCCACGATCACGCTCCAGAAAGAACCATATTGGATTATACAATCTCATTTCAATTTTAGAGTCCAAATTTTATGTCTAAAGGACACTTTTCAAAATTTTTGGCCTTCCTAGCTTCAGCCCTGCTGGTGAGCTCTTTGCTACATTTCCTCAGCTCGTTCTTTTCATTCCAGTCAGGCAGAAGTGGTTTCGTTAGCTGGTCAGCTCCCAACCCCCCCTCCCATTTTTCTCAGAAATCTGCCTGTAAGCTTCTCTGAGACTATTTCCCTCTCACTCTTGCCTGATTGTCTGATGAAGCAGGAGGGGATGATCTGCTGGAGTTGCACTGGGAAGCTGAAAGGAAGAGTACAGATTTAGAATAGCAGTAGAGGAGAATGGAAGAGGAAGCTCCGTGGGGATGAGGAAATGGACAGACAGCCCTGAGACGACATATTCATACAGTGGCTTTGTACATTTCAAAGGCTCTCAGATCCTTTGAAAAAGGAATCTACCATGCATGGAGGTTGGCAAGGAAAATGCCAACGTTCCTTTTCTGGACTAATTCAAAACCTCGCAAGTTATACCTTCAGGAAAAAATGTATCAATGTAAATATTGTTATCAGGACACTGACTTGTTGAGTGACAAGCAATCAGAATTACAGGCTTTCAAGAATTAAAGGTTACATTCACAGCACTTAACAACCTCTGAACTCCAGACATCCTAAAACATTCCTTTGTTATATGAAAACAGAACAGGATTATACCTGTTCAACAAGTCTTCTCACCGGAAAGGAGAGTAAACTTGGTGTTCTTTGTAGATTTTCCAGATACACCTGTTCATCAGAACACACTTTAAATAGGTCTGTTTCAGGGCTCCCGGGTGGCTCAGTGGGTTAAAGCCTGTGCCTTCGGCTCAGGTCGTGATCCCAGGGTCCTGGGATCGAGTCCCATCCTGGGATCGAGCCCCACATCGGGCTCTCTGCTTAGCAGGGAGCCTGCTTCCCTTCCTCTCTCTCTTCCTGCCTCTCTGTCAAATAAATAAATAAAAATCTCTAATAAATAAATAAATAGGTCTGCTTCCCTACAGTTACATGGGAGAGGATACTTTCTGCTATAGTTTCTAAGATCTTTTTCACCAGCGAGCACGCTCAAGGTTAGACCTACTCTCAAGATTAAGTCCTTTAGTCCAGTAGGAAAATCCTGGGAAACTTTAATATGAGGGGTGGGGGGAGATAGAAGAGAATTTTAAACAAATGAAATATGTAGTAGTATGCTCAAAGACGTGTAACAACTGGCTCTCTAGATCTAGAGGAGAAACCTGGATTTGTAGTATTTGCCAATTGTCATTGTGTAAATATTTCCACCATGGCCATTAAGTGACCAACACGATGTCACTGAAAGCAGAGTTGAGAAAAGATGCATATGACAGGCTCTTCACAGCCTGTAAGGACTAATTCTAGCACACCACTAAGAGACAAGTAATGTTTTCCTCCTGTGCCCCAGTCTATCCAGTTATGTGGTTTTTCTCCAACCTTGCACTCCAGGAAGGAGAGGAGGAGATGTGGCTGTAGGTTGGCGACAGAAGGACAGGGGTACTGTTAAATGCTATCAGGGAAACCCAGAGAGGGGAAAAGATTCAAAGACCCAGCATAAAATAGAAGGAATGAGCACCCAGCCCTCTTGGGGGTCCTCCATTCTGAGCATTTTCTGTCCATTTCCACCAAAAATGTGCTATTGCTTGCTTTAAGTTCTGTCTGTAAATTCCAGAAGGAACTGTTCCTCTTTCCCGGCCATAGGAGGCCTGGCTGTCCCCCAGGACCACAACTCCCTGATGAGGGCACAGCTCCCTTTCCTGGCTGTGGCTTCTTGGGAGTGTGTGACTTGACAAGGGAATCCCCTGGTTTCTGAGTACTTTCCCTGAAGTGATAACCATGCCCAGTGGTTAGCCACTGCAGAAATGGGGTGGGGGGAGGCTATCTGTCTACAAAGGAAAAAAACCCTTTCCATGGATATAGTAGCTCCAGGTATGGGAAGAAATGAGATGCATAATGGGACATTTCCCAGGTATGGGAAGAAATGAGATTCATAATGGGATTAGGCAGTCCCTTGCTTCAAAGGATTCTCATTACCCTGGAAAGAAAATTAAATATCTATCATCTTCAACAAAACACTTCAGGATCTGGCATCTGTCTACCTCCATGTTCCCATCTCTCACCACTCCTTCTCACTGGATTTCTTCACATTGGAAATATTCCAAGCTTGTTTCTTCCCCAGGTCCTTTGCACTTGCAAATGTATGTATGTGTGTATATATATATACACACACATACATATACATACTTTCTCTTGCTGAATCATTTGAAAGTGAATTGCAGCATGGTGGCACTATTTGATATTTCTCCATTTATTCTAAAAACAAGAACATTCGCCTCCATAATCATAATACCATTACCACACTCAAGGAATTTAATGTGGCTGCATTATCTAAACTATATATGTCTAAAAAATAAGTCCCTTATACCTGGGGGTGGGAAGGAGGTCCTGACTCTAGGCTCCAACTGAAGTCTGTGCATTGCATTTGATTGTCATGGTCCTGGAGTTTCCTATAACCTGGCCAAGGTTCACTGCCTCACCCTCGCACGTGCGCATACACACACACACACACACACACACACACACACACACCTCTTTTTATCATTCATGACACTGACATTTTGGAGAGTTCAGGCCAGTTGCTTGTAGAATGTCCCCAGTTCTGGCTTTGCCTAATTGTTTCTTCATGGTTACACTCAACTTACGATTTTCTTTTCAAAACACTGTGCAGCTTGGCAGCCCCTCACAGGTAGGGTGCTGAGTGGTGACTGAGCTGGGGACCCAGCAGGTGTGCACCAACTGTGGCCGAGCCTGGCCTCCAGGTATCCCCTGGGATCCACCATCCTGATGCTGCTCAGGTCTTGAGTCCTTCTAAGCTGGAATGGTAGTGAGGAATTTTTCAGCTAAGGGCCATGGAGCCAAGGGTTTGTTGTTTTCTGACAGCAATATCTGAACCCCTGGGGCAAACATGTCTTAATGGAGGACATAAAAACCAAGAAGTGGGACACCTGGCTGGCTTGATTGGGAAAGCATACAACTCTTGATCTTGGGATCATAGATTCGAGCCCCACATGGGCATAGAGCTTACTTGAAGAAGAAGAAGAAGAAGAAGAAGAAGAAGAAGAAGAAGAAGAAGAAACAACAAACCAGGAAGCAACTGTATCCAGAAGGCTGGGTCACAGGGACCCCTGACCAAGACTAAGAAGATGCCCCACAAAGCAGAAAGACTGTTTCCTGCCAGGATTGGCACTCAGTGTGTAACCTGGGACCACAGAACCAGACATGTCACATACCTGGGACACCAACCATACCCACCTAGTGTGGGGAAGGATGATATCTTCACTAGGTGAACCCTGAGAGCAGAGGCTGGGCCTCAATCTCCCGAGATGCCCTGAGACTCCGACAGTGGTGTCTTAAAAGCCATCCAGGAACTTGGGTTGAGCCAGTTCACAACTAAAGTGATTGAATGAAGACTTCTACTTCTGGCCAAGAAGGAATAACAGGGGAAGAAGAAACAACATTCAAGAAACCATGATCTTTAAGACACTGGATATCATCAGGACGCCTGGGTGGCTCAGTCAGTTAAGCATCTGCCTTCAGCTCAGGTCATGATCCCGGGGTCCTGGGATCAAGCTCTGCATTGAGCTTCCTGCTCTGTGGGGAGCCTGCTTCTCCCTCTCCCTGCTTGTGCACTCGCACACTCTCTTTCTCTCCCTCACCAATAGATAAATAAAATCTGGAAAAAAAAAGATACTGAATAATAGGCAATGAAAGATGGGATCCCCAAGATGTAGGAAACAAGTGAGGGGAGCCCTACAGTTGCCTCTACTGTATCTTGAGAGCTTCCACAGTGAACAGGGAAAGAACAGGCTGAGCCCAGCATACTCCCTGAGTTGACGGGACAGAGCTGAGAGTCCAAGAAGACGGAGGCCACTACAGAGCATAGCACAGAGCTGCCAAGAGGAGAGAGCTGCACAGATGCTCAACTCCAGAGGTTCTCCTCGAGTGTCCAGGAGAGTACTGGCCACGCGTCTGGTCATTAAACAAAGGTCTGTAGAGCTCACACTTCATTAATCAATAAGTTGAACACTACATCAAGTACTAGTGAAGTACTATATGTTGGATAACTGAACATAATACTAAAAAAATCAGCAGGAAGAGTGTGGAATCCCATTCTCTAGTGTCCTGCCTCTGTCGCTCCTTATCACAATTACACCATGCTTTCTCTATCAGTGGCCCATAGATGGCGCCATTACCTTTGCCTGGACACAATTACTCAAGGCTGCCACTTAGGATACGGTTTTTACTATGTGTGTGAATCTGGTCCTTAAAATTTTGTAGGATGGCATGATAGTTATAATGGAATCCTGGCCTCCCAGGAATTCCAGATCCCCTTAATAAATGTAGCAAGCAATACTAGTAATCCCGTCCCTATCCCTCATTCCCAGGCCAGGACCCATGAGGCTTCTGTAAATGCATAAAGTAGGGGGATTCTCTGAACAGAGAGAGATAGGTGATGGCTTTATGGAATGGCCTTATCCCCAAACAGCAGACACGGACAATCAGGCTTGGCCTTCAGAAACCAGCCAGCGTGGAGGTGGCCTCTCTCCCACTAGCTGTGACTGTTCAATACAGCAAGCCCTGATGGGATCAGTCCCAAGAGTCTAGAACATTTAGAAATGCCAGGTCCCTGTTGGGAGGAGACCCCTTGCAAACAGGAGACAGGCAGCAGGGGGACTCCATGTTTGCCTGCTCCACCAAAGCTGTTCTTGCCAAGGGCAGGAAGACCTCCACCAAAAAAGAGGGACACCTGGACAGCAAGTGCCTCCTGATATGATGCAAGCACCACTCACGAAGTTCTGTTGTCCAAAACTGGAAAAAAAAAAAAAGAAAAATCAAACCTGAATCTGGTAAGTCCTCCAAATCAAACTGCCAGAGAACAGAGCAACATGGTTAAAGACACCGGAGGGGCCAGCAAAAGCCAGCATGAAAAATTCAAAGGATTTATTGTCTAGTTTTTACATGGGTGTGCATGCACACGCAAAGTTGAACAGTTACAGATTTTAAAGCCTAAAAGAGGGGCATCTGGGTGGCTCAGTCGTTAAGTATCTACCTTCAGCTCAGGTCGTGATCCCAGGATCCTGGGATGGAGCGCCTCGCCTTGGGCTCCCTGCTCAGCGGGAAGCCCGCTTCTCCCTCTCCCTCTGTCCCTGCTTGTTTTCCTTCTCTCACTGTCTCTCTCTCTCTCTCTCTGTGTCAAATAAATAAATAAATAAATGCCCAAACGAGTGTGTCAGATGGACACAATGTATATGGGTTTTTCTTTTTTGGGGGGATACTGACTGAAATAAGCTACTTGTAAAAAGACACATGAGATAATATAGAAAATATAGACAATGACTAGATATTTGGCAATGTAAGAATTACTACTAATTTATAGCTATCATTATTGCATTATTATGGTTATTCTAAAGAGTTCTTACTTTTTTTGAGAGTTCTTACTTCTTAGACATACTGGAAAATTATATAACATGTGGGATTTGCTTTAAGACAATTTGAGGGAGAATAATAGGGGTGGAGATGAAATAAGATCAGTCAGTTGTTGAAGCTGGGTAATTGGTATATGGCAGTCATTATACCAATCTCTCTGCTTACATATTTGCTTAATACATAATAAAATACATAATAAAAGGCTAAAGAGAGAGAGAATTTCTTAGCAAAGTGCCCCAGGCAGGCACAGTCAACCAATCAAGAGTCGAGATGGTGGAGCACCCTTCCCTGCTCAGCTCTGGGCTGGGGCATGGCAATCCTGCCAAAGAGGCTGTGAACCAGGAAAGAACCCAACAGTCTTAAAGGTGAGTCTGTTCTGATAGGGTCAGAAATCTGATCCTTAGAACCTGGCTATTTTTACAGAATGCTTGCTTACTTGCTTTCCTTTGTGCGTGTGTGTGTCTGTGTCTTTTCATTGTTATTACTTTTCTCCCTCAATCTTTGGTAAAATTCTTTTATGAAAATTCCAACTTCCTTCAGAGGTAATCAGAGGGACCAGGGGAAGTAGTTGAGTTCGCTTACTAAATGCTGAGACCTGCACTCTCATACCCAGCCCTCTTCTCCCACTGGCTCCCAACCTGCTAGCAACTTCACCTTTCCCTCCTAGCAGGGAACTGGGAGAAACTTCTCTGGGGCATCTGATCAGTCCAGGAGACATATTTTCAAGGCAATGAAATGAATAGAGGCCTGGGAGGAGGTGGAGACTCCAACTGACCATACCCATAAGGACCAGATTCATAGGGCATATAACAGGGTTTGAAGTCAAACATTTGTTTGCCTATGTGCAGTTTGGAGCAAGCTGCATTTCCATGTTATCATGTTTTTATATTTTTAAGGAGCCTGGGCTATGTGTGTATGCCTCCTCTCCTCTCCCAGATTCCACGAGGAGTGGGGGTCGGGGGTCAGCCTAGCCTGGAGCAGGAGGGGATATGAGGCATGATTGTAGCTCTTGGCATCCAGAACAGAAGAGCCAGTTTTGACCTGGAGGCCACATAATATATTTTAAAAACTGGGCTTTCAAGGTTATTCATACAACATGAGACTCACAAATAACATTCCTTAGCCTCTCAATAAGTACCTGATTTGATGTAACTTTGCCTTATTCTCATTTATTGCCTACTATTACCTTCATCTAAGTGTAGCTTCCTTTTCTCTTCTGTTCCTATTAGGTTTCTATAATAATAACGAAGTTTTCTTTCCTTGTCGAAACCAAAACACAGCTGTTGTGAATCTTTTGTTCAGAATACCTCTTCTGCATATTTAATTTTCTCTCTTTCTATGACTTCTGTTATCTGGACTCTGGCATTTGTACTTCTACTGCCATACCTCTTAACTTTAATTCAAAATTTCCTAATTATTTATTATTTACTGCTTCCTTCTGTAAGACATCTGATCTTGCAATATTAATTGTGCCCATTCTATTATTTATCCCATCTGTTGTGTTCTTTATTTCAACTATTGTATTGCTCACATTTAATATTTCCTCTCACTTCTTTTTATGATTCCTTATTCTTATATTATTAATATCTTCCCTGCTTCCTTAAGTGTATTTATTGAGGTTATTTTAAATTATTGGTCCATCTGTTCTAATACTTCAAAAGATACATATTATCTCCTTTGTTACTTTCTTTTGAGAAACTTGTTTTCCTCGGGTGTCTAGCTTTTTTGGCTTGTGAGGTCATATTCCCCACAAAATTCCAACCACTCTGCCTGATAGTGAGTTCAGGGAAAGAACTGAAGTTCAAACTCTGGTCCTTGTCAGCCATGTAAGCATAAACAGAAGGGAGAAGATGAGCCTGAGATGAGCACCAGAACCACAGGTAATCACATCTGTGGGCTCTTACCCCACTTTTCTACTTCGGATCCATGGAATGGGTGGTCTCTTGGGTTGTGACCCCCTAGCCCTGGGAGTGTAGAAGAGGAAAAGTAGAGAATAAATGCAGGAGGCCAGTCAGTTCCCAGTGACTTTCCCAGTTACCCCAACAAGACCTCTTCTCTGTCCAAATAGTACCCCAATGACACCTAACCAAGCTTGATGGGTCATTTTCACAGAGTGAGGGAGGACATGATGTTTTCCCAAAAGCAATAGAGTAGGGACAGGCAAAATCAAAATTAAAATAATATTCTGCCCCAAATTAAACAGACACTTTCACCTCTTTGAGGCTTTTTAAGTTAATAAATATGTCAAATACACACACACACACACATACACACACAGTGTCTTATCATCAGATTCCAGGGTCCTCTCCCAGCCTGTGACCCTAATGTCTAGGTGGCTACAACACTGTCCATGTTGAAATCCTCCCCATTTTCACAACCCACCAAAAAATGCCACTTCCTTCATTAAGCCTTCTCCGAACACCATGGCAAGAAAATCCTCTCCCCTCTGAACTCAGCCCACATTGGCAGCAATCTTTATAGGTCCTGATCGCTTTCTACCACACAATTTCATTATTTGTATATCTCACAATTTCATTATTTGTATATCTATCGCATCTCCTCTGATCATTCATTTGGCCTCGAGGAATGCTACTTTGCTGAAACGGGCCCAGTATTCAAAACACCACAAATTCGGGGCACCTGGGTGGCTCAGTGGATTAAGCCGCTGCCTTCGCCTCAGGTCATGATCCCAGGGTCCTGGGATCGAGTCCCGCATCAGGCTCTCTGCTTGGTGGGGAGCCTGCTTCCTCCTCTCTCTCTGCCTGCCTCTCTGCCTACTTGTGATCTCTCTCTGTCAAAAAAATAAATAAAATCTTTTAAAAAACAAATAAAAACAAAACAAAACAAAAATGCACAAATTCCCAGTGGCATCCTCCAGGTTCACTTTAGATTATTCTCATGCACACAAGCCACATATTTGCCCTTCTGAATGGCCCCCAGCCACCATCCTGAACAAGGGTCCACCACATCCAGGGCAGTGACCTGAGGAGCACCAGGATCTCACATGCTGACAGGTCAATGAATTAATGGCCATAGACCATTTCCTTCAACTTTACATACATGACAAAACGGAGCCACAGAAACCAACAGTCCAAAGTGACCAGATTTAGAGACGACAGCAACAGCCTCTGACTCTCTTCTGTGATTGTTTTCCTAGAGAACAGTACTCAGTCAGGGAAGGCCTTCTCACAGCACAGAAGAGCGGGCTAGAAAAAGCCTGTCCTCCTGATCTTTCGGAGGACCCAACTTCCCCAACGTTTTCGGTATTTTTGTTGTCATATTTTACCTGTTCAGCTAAAGACAGCGGTTGTCCTCTTGTTAAGTTGGCAAACACAGTTAAGAACTGTTGCCCCATGGTCTTGAAGGATCTAATCTCCAGCAACCTGCCCAAGATGTGTGACAGGAAGCTCAGGAAAGAGACAGGTGAGGCCTGGAACAAAACGGACACAAATGCACACATCAGAACTGCCCCCCACCATCTGCACACGTAGGGCCCTTCTGCACAAGAAAGTACCACCTGGTGGGTCCTTAGAGTCTACCGTGCTTATTCAGGTGTAACCTTATGGTGACCCCTGACCCTCCTGGTACCAGGCTTGTTCTTTATACTCACAGGTATTCTCGTATCATCAGTCTGTGCTATTTGCTCCTGTATCTGTTTCCTCTACCAGACACTGAAAATGACGACACTGAAGGGAGGAGGAGGAGGATGCCAGGCCACAGGGCAGCCTGGGGTGGGGGCTGTCATTGTTCACTACCACAAGGTGGGTGTTTTCATCATCCCGGTACCCTCAGAACTCAGGAAGGACTTCAGAAACCAATGCAGGATGCCCTTTGGCTCCGCGGCCACAGCTCTCTGGGCTCCGGGTGCTAGGGGGCTCTCGGTCCCGCCCCCCTGCCACTCCCTGCCGAGGGAGCGGGGTTTAGGGAGAGCGGACTCCAGCACCTGGCTCAGACAGGTAAACCAGAGAAATGAGACCCGCTCCTGGCCTCCGTTTCAGACGTTCCCGCCGACTTCACCGAGTTCTGCATCCGGCTCGCGGAGGCTGGGAGAACCAGGAGGGCCGCCCCCCCCCCCGGCCCAGTGCGCATGCGCAGGGTCGTCGGCGCGGGGCGAACCCCCCTCGTCTCTTAAGCTCGCAACCAGCAGGGGGCGACACGAGGACGTGGCCGGGAGCTAAAAACGTCGTGGCTGGAGGGTGGGCTGGCACCTCACTGGAGGCGGCGAGGAAGAGAAGAGAAGCGCCCAGCTTCTCCGGGTAAAATTAGCGGAAGGCTAGGACGTGGCAGTAGAGAGCATGCTGGCGCGACCCCCGCCGTCCCCGCCACCCCGGACCGAGCGCTTACATGCTCCCCCCCGCCGTCAGCGTGGTGTGGCAAGGGGTTGAGAGGTGCAGTGGCTGAGGAAACAGACTTTCAGCCTCACCGGTTGCTCTGTGATTTTAGGCACCTGATCTGGCCTGAGCCCTGGCTTTCCTACCTATTAAATGCGGGTAGTAGACCCCACTTCACCGGGTCATTATGGAGCTCCCAAGCACACAAGTAAGTGCATAATAAATGTTAACCCTTATGAGCGCTTTTCTTCGTACAACATTGTTGCCTGTCTGTGCATCTCTGTCCTCTCCCAGTAACCCCCACCCCGACCCACCACAGGTGCTGACTCGGTGAGCTCCCCTGGGTACACAGTGTGGGTCAGTTAACTTGGTATTACCATGCACAGCACGAGCCCTGGTAAAAATAACTGCTCTGGGGGCCAGGGAGAAGCCAAGGTGCTGAGTTGGGATGAGATCCCAAAGGGTCCACACGGGGTCCTACAGAGCCCCTGCTCAGACCTCAGTCCAAATCAGTTGCTCAGGTCCGCAGACTCCAGGCCCACGGAACCCAAGGGCTTTGCTCTGTCCCAGCAGCCTAACCTCTCTGCTGTGTGGAAGGATGGGCTGCTCCCTCCCTGAAGCCCCCTGGTCCACCTAGCCCTCAGTGGGTGTTTAGTCCTCCTGGGAGTGCTTTGTCTGGGTCTCCACCCACCTCTGTGCCTCTGACTCTGCCTCTTACCTGTGCTTATGTCTATCACTGAGGCTGCGGATTGGAAAAGAAGAGGAGGGAACACCACCTCTTTCTAGCTCCTGCCTGAAGTTGGTATATATGATTAGCCCTACTCAACTCTCTCCCCAAAACACAGCTGGATCTCAGCCCTTACCTCAACCTGCAGCCTGTGAAAATTCTACTCTTCTGTTCACTGCACAGCCCCCACTCAGGCTCAGCCCAAAGGGACATGGAGTAGGATCTCCCTAGAGGGGCTGCAAAGCCCTGAGGGACTGCTGGCAAGGAAAACGTGTCCTATTCAGGAAGAGGTGGCTGGTGAGACAGAGGTCCTGGGGACCCTCCACTGGACAGTTTCCTTAGTGAGCCTGAGGCCAGGGAGCCCTGGGCACTGTCTTCTCCCTTGTGGCTCAAAGGCAGGTCCACCTCTAACCCACGCAGCACCCTTGTGAAAATTAGCTCAGGCTGGTTTTCAGTCCCCATTTGCCTTCTAGGCCAGGTGATCTTGTATAATGCCCAACCTGCTCAAACTGTACATGGCAGAAAACTGCATCCTTCTAGTCCCCATGGAGTGTAGAAACTCAGACTGTGAATCAGGCAGATGTCCGCTTGTCCACCTCTACACTCCAGGACAGTGATGGGGGCAGTGACTGTTCCTATAAGAACATAACACTTCTGGGGCGCCTGGGTGGCTCAGTGCGTTGAAGCCTCTGCCTTCAGCTCAGGTCATGATCCCAGGATCCTGGGATGGAGCCCCGCGTTGGCGGGGG
>PISX010026967.1:0-23648 GCA_004024625.1 Mellivora capensis | reverse complement strand
AAAAAAAAAAAAAAAAAAGTGAATAACCTGATTTAAAAATGGGGAAAAAAGCTTAGTAGACACACCAACAATGAAGATACAAGTACATCAGGTAAGCATATTCAAAGATGTTCAATGTCATACATGGTTAGGGAATTATAACTTCAAACAACAATAAAATACCATAATGCACCTGGTAAAATGCCCCAAATCCAGAACAGTGATGACATCAAATGTTGGTGAGGATAGGGAACCCCAGGAACTCTAGTTACTGCTGGAGGGAACACAAAATAGTATAGCCACTTCAGAAGACAGTTTGGCAGTTTCTCAAAAAAACTAAATAGACACTTAACATGCGATCTGTCAATCAAACGTTGTGGTATATATTCCAATGAGTTGAAAACCTATATACACACAAATGCTTACACATGAATGTGTGTAGAAATTTTTTATAATTTCCCATAAATTGGTAGCAACCAGCATGTCTTTCCTAAGTGGGTGGGCAAAGGAACCATGCTAATACTCCTATAATGGAATATTATTTAGTGATAAAAAACAATGTCCTCTCCAGCCATAAAAAGACATGCAAGAACCTCAGTTGCATATTCCCAAGTGAAAGAACACAATCTAAAAGGGCTACATGCTGTGTGATTCCAACTCTGTGACACTTTGGAAGACAACACTAGAGATCCAGTAAAAAGATCAGTGGCTGTCCGAGGTTTGGGAGGAGAGGGGGATGAGTGGATAGAACACAGGGGATTTTGGAGCAGAAACTATGCTGTATGATCATGATGGTGGTTACATGTCATATTAGTCAGGGTTCTCCAAAAAAGAACTTGCATGGTGTGTGTGTGTGTGTGCACACACACATGCGTGTAATGGGGAATTGACTCACACCACAAGTGTGTGTGTGTGTGTGCGCACATGTGCATGCTTGTAACAGGGAATTGACTCACACCACAATGGAGGCTAAGGAGTCCCACAATTTGCTGCCTGCAAGCTAGAGACCCAAGAAAGCTGGGGTGACTCAGTCCCACACCCAGGACCAGGAGAACCAGTCATGTAGACTCTAGTCCGAGGATCAGGAGATGAGATGAGGTGTCCCGGCTCAATGGTGAAAAGCCAGGGCAAATTCTTCCTTTCTCTGCCTCTTATTCTATTCATGCCCTCAACAGATTAGGTGAGGCCTACCCACACTGGGGAGAGCAACCTATTTTCCCAACTCCATCAATTTTAATACTAATTTCATCTGGAACACACTCACAGATACACCCAGAAATAATGTTTAATGTGGGCACCGTGTGGCCAATCAGGTGGGCACATAAAATTAGCCATCACAAATAACAAACCCTGGGTCTACATGACACATGAATCTCCTTAAACCATATTTAACTTCCAATATAGACAATAAGAAGGTCATAATTCTACCTGACTCTAACATGATATAACAATCTGACACTCAACCCCATTCTCAGAAAAGGAGGTAAAGTCCTTGAGTAATATAACTTAATGTAAAATCAATAATGCTTATGTACTAGGACATAAAATCAATACATCTTAATGTTATGTGATAATAAGAGAGTAAAGCCCCCCCACACACACACGTGCACACACACATTCATAACAAAGAAAAAAGAGTAAATACCCCAGACAATTGTAGTCCTCATTTCTGTACCTAGTCACATGATTGTAGCTGGTATTGGTGCCTTATTCCCCTATCCATTCTGTATTCCCTTTACCTTGAGCAGGTACCTCAGCCGGTTTTGGTTCTTCATCTGATGGGGTGACCCGCAGCTTCATTCCTGAATGGTCTGGGTCACTGGCAGTCCTGCCTGGATTGGGTTGTTGTAAGTTTTCTACTGAACCTAATCCCAGAGCATTAGGCTTTGCAAGTGTTGCCTTAAGGGACCCCTTGTATTCTAGATACACACCTTTAACATGGAACTTGTAGTCTGCAAATAGTCCCCTTGGTGGTCGGGGCCAATAAAACTGACTTCCCTGACTGTTGATTCAGAGGCATGAGGAGCCCACAGTGGCCGAATGGCGCTGTTAACTGGTGTTTAAATGGAACTGTTGTGTCTCCCAGTGGAAGCATTCATCTCTTTGGAGCTAAGGCCAGCAGGGCATAAGGTTATGGGAACACTAAAGGCTCGCGGGGGTCACAATGGTCCTACTTCCATTTCGACCCCTTGATTCCTACACCTATGAGCCTTGGCTGTAGAGGAAGCAGCACCACATATCAGATACTGACTCAGATCACATATGGCGCCCTGGAGAAACCTGGCCCAGGATGAGCTTTGCCTGCAAGTTATAGCTGCCCAGGCAGCACTGTAACCGAGTTTTCAAATTTTGTTGTTCTATGAAGCCAACTGCTTCAGGTTAGTAGGGAACATGGGATGATCATGACTTCCACCACTGTGGGCCCATTGCCACACTTGGTATTGCTGTGATATGGGTTTCTTTATCAGGAGCAGTGCTGTGTGGAATACCATGCCAATGGATATGGCATTCTGTAAGTACAGAGATAATAGTTCTGGCAGAAGTGTTCATGTGGGGAAGACAAATCTGTATCCTGAACAAGTGTCTATTTCAGTAAGCACACAGTGCTGCCCCTCCATATGGAAGCTATCCAGTGTTATCAATGCTACCGACCAGCTGGCTTATCACCTGGGGGAGTGGGCCATATTGGAGATGTGCTGGATTCCACTGCTGGAAGATTAAGCACTCCGCGCTGAGCATGGCCAGGTTGGCCTTGGTGAATGGAAGTTCACATTGCTGAGCACAGGCATAATCTCCATCGTGCCACCATGGGCACTCTGTCAATAAGCTCCTTGGGCAATGATGAGGGCGACTGGGGAGACAGGCTGACTTGTATCCACAGAACGGATCATCTCATGTCCTTGAGTATCAAAATCCTCGTTTGCAGAGGTTACCCTTTGCTGAGAATTCACATGAACACAAACACCTTCACATTTCTAATCCTTTCAGAGAAGTCTACCTGTATTCCTCTTCCCCATATTTCCTTATGATCGATTTTCCAATCCTGTGCCTTTCAGGTCCTCGACTATCCAGCTAAACCATTGGCCACAGCCCACAATCCAGTATAAAACCACATGTCTGGCTATTTCCCCTTCTAGGAATTTATCTTTCAACCAGGTGAACTGCCTGAAGTTTTGTCCACAGGGAGGATTCTCTTTACCACAGTCCCATAGGGATGTCCCAGAGAGGTTCTGTTGTGCTGTGGCAGTCCACTGTTGGGTCTGTAGAGTAAGCAGAACCATCTGTAAAGCAGGAATGCAGCTTCCCTTCCTTTGTCAATGAATCATAGGGAACTCCTTGAGAGGCCCTATGTGCACACGGAGAAAGAAAGCAGCGTAGCAGGAGTGGGGACCATTGGCATTTGGGTCACGTCTCCATGTCACTTATGTGTGCCCCCAAGACAGTGCTCTATACTGATCATATATATATGCTACTCCCCTTGGATGATGGGGTGCTGTTGTGCAAGCCCCACTTTGTGGCTTCATAAGGTAGTGCTCAGTTCATGTTGGACAGCTGAGGTCACCTGGTAACTTAGTGGTCATGGTCAAGTGTTTAGTCTCTTGGCCCAGAAGCTGGCAAAGTGCTGTTTCTCAGAAGGAGAGTAGTTATCTAGTGGATGATAGAAGGGCCTTGCTCCAAAATCCTTAAGTCTTGTTCTTTTATGCACCTAGAAGGGCCTTCATAAGGCTCCGAACAGCAACCCTATCTGCCACTGGCTCTTCGAGCACCATACAGCTCAAATGGAGCATCACAGGCCCAAGCAGCTGACCAGCTCAGACAGCAGCTTGGACCTCCTGCAGACCCTTCTCTTGTTCTGGGTCTCACTCCAAACTAACAGCTCTTTGTGTGGCTCAGCAACGAGGCATGAGTTACATATTCAAATGAGGAAAACATAGCCTCCAAAATCCAAAGAAGGCCCCCCCCCCAGGTATCACACCTCTTTCATGGTTGTGGGAGGAGTTAGATATAATAACAACTTGCCTTCATCTGAGAAGGGATCTCTTATCATGCCCCACACCACTGGACCTCTAGAAATCTCACTGAGGTAAAAGTCCTCTTCATTTTGTTCCATTTATTTCCTGCTTCTGACACACAAAGTCTCTCATGAATCTAGAGTAGTAAGTTACTACTTGTTTCTCACAAGATTCAGTAAACGTAATGTCATCAGCACAATGGGCTAGTGTGATGTCCTGTGGAAGGTAGAGGCCATCAAGGCCCCTGAGAACTAAATGAGGTTGGAGAGTTGATGCACCCTGAGGTAGGACAGTGAAGATGCATCATTGGCCTTGCATCTTTTTCCATCTTTCCATCTGATGTACAGGTATGGAGGTAGAGACATCAGCCGGATCAGTGGCTCCCTGCTGGGTACCAGAGGATGCGGGAAACCACTCAAGCAATGAAGCCACATCTGCTACGGCAGCTGCCTTATGGAATCACTATCTGGTTAAGGACATAATAATCCACTGCCATTCTCCAAGCCACATAGAATGTCCTTGATGGGTGCGCAGACCCCTCCCCCCAAGTAGCTCCAGGAATGTAGTGGTTCTCTTGCTTTTCTACTTTTCTAGGTAGATGCAGTGGTTCTAATGGCTCCCACTTGGCCTCTCCTGCAGCCGTAGAGTCACTTCCCAGGTCAGGGGACAAAGATAAGGATTCTGCGAGCTGCTAAGTTATGTCGATTCCAAATATATCTTCCAGAAGTGGGGGAATAACAAGGAATAGTCACAAAATAAAACCAAAGCAAGCAGAAGGAAGGGAATTTAAAAAGCAGAAGTGAATAAGATGGAAAAAAGAAAAATAGAGAAAAGCAAAGGAAATAAGCTGATTCTTTGAAAAGATCAGTAAAATGGACAAACTTCTAGTAACTGGTGAAAAGACAGAGAGAAAGAGAGAGAGCTCTCAAATTATCCATATCTGGAATTTGGGGCATCACTACAGACCCTGAAGACATGACAATGGTAGTAAGAAAATTCTGTGAACAATTCCACCCACATACATTTAATAATTTAGAGAAAATAGACCAATTCTCAATAAACCCCCAACTAAATGAGAAATTCTCACAACTGATCCAATATAGGACACATCATTCAAATAGCCCGAAATCTATTAAAGATATTTAATCCATAATTGAAAAAACTTCCAAAACCAAAATCTCCTGGCCCAGATGTTTTCACTGGAGAATTCTACCAATATTTATAGACGAATTAGCACCGATCTACAAAATCCCTTCCAGAAAGCTGAAGAGGGACAGTTCCCAATTCATCTTATAAAGCTCATATTACCTTGATGTGAGAAACAGACTCTTCACTCTGGGGAACACATGGATGATCACCGGAGGGGAGAGGTTGGGGCGTGTGGATGAAGCAGGGGCGGGGATGAAGGTGTGCACTGTGATGAGCACCAGGTGTTGTATGGGAATGTCAAATCACTGCACCGTACATATGAAACTAATATAACACTGCATGTTAACTAAATGAAATTTAAATACGATTTAAAAAAAACAGACTGTACAAACAAGGAAAACTGTAGATCCATGCGCTCATAAACATAGATGTACAAATCCTTAACAAAACCTTAGCAAGTAAAATTTGACAATATAGCAAAAGAATTGTACACCACGTCCAAGTGGAGTGGCATGCAGTCTGTCCAAGTGAAATTACAGCTTAATCCCTGCACCCATTGGCACGTCATTGTTTATGGCAGCTTCATTTGTGATAGCTTTAAACTGGAATCAACCAATTTTTTTAGAAACTTTTTAGAATAAGCAAGTGGTTAAGCAAAGCGTAGCATATTGATACTGTGGACCACTATTCCACAGTCAAATGCATGGACAGTTGCTATGAGCAGGTACTCTGATGGTTCTCAAAGACATGAAGCTGAATGAAAAAAGCTCATCTTAGAGTTGGCTTTTGAAGGGCACGTAGTGTATGAGTTCGTTTATGTAGCATTCTTGAAATGAAAAAAATGGCAAAAAAAAAAAAAAAGGAGACAGGTAAGTGATTGCCAGTTTGTAGGGCTGGTGGATGGGGCTGAAGAGGAGGTGTGTGTGGCTGGGAAAGGGAGGCAGGGGGAAGATCTTTGTGGTGATGGATCAAATGTGTATCCAGATTTCGGTGAAGGCTACACACGTCATCAGTGTGTTGTACCAATGTCAGTCTCCTGGTTCTGACAGTGTTCTATTGGTAAGATGTAACCAGTTGGGAAAACTGAATGAAGATTACATCGAGGCTTTTGTTTTACTTTTGCTACTTTCTGGTGATCTCTAAGTATTTCAAAACAAAACACTGTAAAAAGTAATGTGCTAAAATAGGAAAAAGTCTGTATGGAAGTGTTGGAGTGTTTTTTTTTTTTTTTTTTGAGAATGCTCACTTGTTCAAGACATTTCATGTTTAAGGCAGGCATTTTATCATTGGTAACATAAGAGAAGCATGATTTTTATAAGGAGACTATATTTCAGGGAGAATTTAATGTAACTTTTGACACACTGCATTAGAAATATTACTCTGCTGAATAATATTAGCTCACTTTTGAGACAGGCTAACCATGTGCACATAAATCTAGTAATCAATGAGTAATGTTTGGACAGAAAAGCACTCTCTTAAGATACACAATATTACACTATATGGAATTTTTCATTAATTTAGGCAATTTTGCAGAGCTCTGATGTCAAGATAACTGACAAGTCCAATGCTCCTGAGATTTAATGAAGAATATAAAAAGTTTGCAGAGTAAATTGAGGTAAATGGATTCAGTGCTGGAAACAGAGTTGCAGACCTGGTGGAGAATTGAGCCTACATGGTGAGACATTTTCTGAGAGATTCTGAAGAGATTTGGTAACATTTCCAAGTTCTCCCAGGACTGGGGACTGCGCATCAAGTCCAAGACTACTCAGTCCCTGGCCTGTGATCTTCCCTGAGAGCCACCCTCTGTTCCTCCCCCTACGTCCCCCTGTGTCCTCTCACACTGGCTTCACGCCTGTGTGTTCTCTGTCAGATTTGGGGCTGCGGACAGTGTCCCCCACACATGTGCCTGCTGGCAGACTGGGTCTGTCCCTCTTCCAAGAATCAGCCCTCAATGAGTCCCATTACTGATAATGAGCTTCTCTGCAGCTTAAAATACTTTAGTCAGAAGAAAGAAAAATATTTCAGAAGTTTCTAATTGGAGCGATCTCAATCACATATTTTTCATCACCAGCCTTTGTATTCCAAGCTTTTGTAAGCCTAGTTATTATAACTGAGACATTTTTACGGAGAAAGGGGAGGGTCATTTTTTTCCTACTTTAAGTGTACCCCTTTAGTCCTCATAGTTGTTATTACTGAGTGCTCAGGACCAAAAACATTCACATGTTCATATTTACATTCAGGAATATTTACTTTAAAAGTGCCTTTTTAGGGACACCTGGGGACTCAGTCAGTTAAAACACCTGCCTTCAGCTCAGATCATGATCTTGGAGTCCTGGGATCGAGTCCCACATTGGGCTCCCTGCTTGGTGGGAAGCCTACTTCCTCTCCCCACTCATGCTTTCTCTCTCAAATAAATAAATAAAATCTTTGTTTTAAAAAATGCTGTTTTAATGCATTCCCACTAATAAAGTCATGATGATACCTTCTGTAACAGGGCAGGATAGGGGACTGTTATGTCTCTGTAACCTCTAATGTGATGCTGGGCAAGCAGTGGGTGTTGGATCAGTATGGGCCTGAGACAGTGTCTGGAAACCAGGTCTGGGACGAGCCCACCGGGCAGCTGGCCTCTGAGGCTGTGTCATGACCAGCTGGGCCCAGAGCCCATTCAGCTCACATATGCTATGATTCTGTCCCGCTACTGCTTAGGGGGATCAAAATGACTTACAAAGTAGCTTAGGAAGAAAACTCTGCTTGACCTAATATGGGGGAGGATTACTCTTCCCTATTTTGAGTACTTTCCCTAAAATACCTACCCACAGTTGTCTGGCCGTCCAAGTGTTTTCATGAGCTCAGGGGGAGCTGTTTCCATGTGCTTTTCCCCTGCCAACTGTCATAAAAGAAAACCCTGTAATGATTCTGCTTTTGCAACATGACGTGAATAGCCGGCTTGTGTGGTGTTCACATGTTCTCAGGGTGTGATCTTAATTCCAGTTCTGCTGGGATGAACCACATGAACCCCTTCAAGTCTGTCTCATCTGTACTAAGAAGAAAATTGAGAGCGCATGGCTGGAAGCTCTGAGTTCCCTGCTTGGTTCTGTGGACTGTTTGGGAATCAGGAATGAACTTGCCAACTGCATGACAGACTGTTATATTCTGGAGTCATGACTTCATGCTGGTAATGATGAGGGGACAGATCCTACCTTGTTGGTGCTCCTGATGGCCAGCTAGGAGGCAAAAGCCTTGGACTCAGCAGATGTGATCACCCAACCCAAGACACAATCAGGAACATGCAGGGCAAAGGTAAAGCAGCAGCGGCATTTTGTCATGGTGATGGTAGACTTCTCCAGTGGCTACTGGAGCATGTGGGGACAGTGGCCTTGCTGGCTGGACGGGGGAGAGGGACATGTCTGGGGCAGCTGAGTTGGACTATCAGTGCCCCAGCCTGCGTCCTGGCTGATCCCTTGGCATACGATTTTATAGGACCTGGTTACAACTTGAACTAGCAACCGCTGTTGCTTTCACTTATGAACCGTGTGATCACCTGCTTCAGGAATACTTTCCTCAACTGAGTTGAGGACCCTGGATTTGGACATTGCCAGGCCCACGGGAGGTCTGCTTCCATCAGCAGGCACAACAGTGGCCCCACTGCATGGAGGCTGAGACTGCTTTCTGGTATCCCAGTCTCTGCAAATCCCTGGGCAAGTTGGAGGAAAAAGGGTCATGGGATGGGCAGAAGACATCCATTCCAGTTATCAGGAGGTCCTAGGTCTTGGCCTCCTTACACTCTATGTCTTATCAAAATTAATGAGGCAGCAGCAGTACCACACTGGCCAGACCATGAAGGTCTCAATGTCTCCAGAAATGGAGGTCTGGTTTGTGTCACTGGGTAAAGAAGGGGATGAGTAAAGTGCTACCTGGGAGCAAAGTGAGCATGAGGCAGGGAGCAGCTGAAGGGCATCATGTCATAATGCCAGGACTGTTGCAGAAGCACACACTGACTCACATTTCCTTTCTTGCTCCAGAACTAACTTCCCCTGTCCTCCCCTTGCTTTGTGAAACCACTTATATAAGCACGTCCTCAGGGATGGTTAAATTCACCGTTACTCTGCGGGTTTCAGAGGATGGAGATGTGCCTGCGACCATCTTGGAGGAGAGAATTGGGTGGTGCCCAGTGATGCTAGGACTGGGGCAGGACATAGAGGTGTTTCAGTCTGTACTGTTTGAAAGATAACTGTACCATGTTAATCACGAACACTTATAATTTCTGGAATTCTAAGTGTGTATAAGGATGTGTGTGAATTTGGGGAAGTCTTGCTTGTTATTTTTTTGACTGTCCAGCCCCCACCTGCCTCCTGGCTTGGAGGAAATTCCCCAGATGTGATCTCCTATTGAGAATCAACGTGCTGCCTGCCACTATGAATGTCACTTCACTCCCCATACAGGTGTGTATGTGTGTGGGGGGGTGGCTCATGTTCTGTCCTGGGGGGTTTGTTTTTTCTTTTTTCCCTCTCACCATCTTTCCTTTTTTTCTTATTTTGTGATAAGAGCACTGGGTGTTACACACAACTAATGAATCATTCAACACTACATCAAAAATAATGATGTACTCTATGTTGGCTAACCGAACATAATAAAAAAATAAAAAATAGAATTAGGAAAAAGAGAACACTTGACATAAGATCGAGCCCTTGGCAAATTTTTGAATGCACCATATTTTTAATCATAGGCACGATGTGGTACAACAGATCTCTAGACTTAAGTCAATCAGCAGCCCTGAACCTTGTACCTTTGATTAAATCCTCTTCGTCTTCCCTCCCCCAGCCTCTGGTCTCCACCATCCCACCCTCTGCTTCTCTCAGTCCAACTGTTCAAGATTCCTCATGCAAGTGAGATTGTGCCATTTTTTGTCCCCCTGGGTGTGGCTTAGTTCACTTAGCAGGCTGTCCCTCACGTTCCCCCAGGTTGTTGCAAATGGCAGAACTTCCTTCTTGTGAAGGCGGAATGGCATCCAGTGATAGACACACCCCTCATCTCCATCCATCCCTTCCATTGAGGGTCCTTTATGCTGTTTCCATGTCTTCCCAGTGGTGAATAGTGCAGGAGTGCAGACATCTTTACAAGACCCTTTGGCTGTGCTCTCCGAGGTGGGGGACACTCCTCAAAAAGTTAAAAAGAGCTCCAGGTTGTCACTAACTGGGCAAAGATAAGGGGAGTGGCAGACTCTCCCCAAGAGGTTACTATGGCCCTTCTGCCCCTGTACCCCCCACCAACCCTGACTCAGGGTGTTTAGTCTCTACTCATCTCCCGAGCAAAGCCCTTCAGCTCCCCACTGGTTCTGTGAGCTCATTGTATCCTTTACTAAACCCTCCTTTTATGAAGAAAAATTATCAAATTATGTTGTTCGCAGCTAAGAAACCTTCCTGCCACAAGGAAGTGCAGCATCTATAGTCTGGGGTTTATCAGGGTTGCAATTTGGGGCTGGCCTCGCAGTTTCATGACTGAGGAAATCACAGGGTATGTCCCTCAAGACCTGTAAGTCAAAACAGAAGTTGAGTGGGACAATGATGGGAACGAAGAGGAGTTCTGCGGCTCTGCGGTTTTGATGAACACCTCAGGAACCTGAAGGACATCAAAGGGCTTCAGAGAATTTCAGTCATGTCCCAAGGGCATTTTCATACATGCCTTCCACATCTTCATTTGGGAAATCTGTAATGCCATTGAATTATTTATTTTCAGGAAATTTCTGAGCCTGAAACTCTATCTCCGGGGAATGCCAGCCTCTCCCTGGAACAAAAATCCTTCTCATCAAAGGCTGTGTGGGTGGGGTCCCGGGATCCTGCTCTCACAGGTGCCTCTGTGGAATCTGATTTTTGCCGTCTGTCCTTCAACGCTGGAATAGGCTCTGGCACAAAACTTCCCTGTTGAGTATGACATTGGAATGCCCATGACTTGAGTCAGGTGAGGATTTAGGATGAAGGTGAGTCTTTGCACTCTTCTCAGCAGTGAGAGAAAAAACTCAAAGCCTGTTCCGGTGAGATGGGGGCTACTTAGAGGAGTCGACAGGACCACTGCTGAGGACAGAAACGTTGACAACAGTGGTGGGTCACAGGAGGCACTTGCTCTGGCCGGATGTCCTGCGGCCTTCACTGCTTGAATCCTCTCAGCCTCCCTCTGAGTTCGATGCATTATTACCCCATTTTACAGAAGGGAAGTTGACGGAGAGGTTAAATGATTTGTCCAAGGTCACACACCTGATGTGAAAAGTTGATGGTCAGAGTAGCCATTTTAGTATTATTTGACTTTTTAAACTATGTGCCTGTATTATTTTTGTGACTAAAATTTTTTTTATCAGTGCATTTATTTATCAAAGCATCAAGTGATTTCAAAATCTTCCTAAAATTAAAGATTTTTGACATTTTTAAAAATTTTATTTATTTTTTAAAATTTCTTTTCAGTGTTGTGACTAAAAATTTTTTAAATCTCAGTTGAATAGAGGTTTATTTGCTTCCTTTATATTTTGATGGGCCTAAAAGTTGCCATATTATGCTTGCAAAATTCGATCCAAGATCTCTATCATGCAGTATTTTGAATCAGCGTTATGGTACTGGACACAAGCTATTAGAAGCGACCTTCTTGTTAGTCAGGACTTCTTGTTTAATTCTATTCAGGAATCTCAGCCATTGTCTTAATGCATCTTTAAATATAATTACCAGAATGACTGGGCATACCTCTACTTGAAACATGACTTATCTAATTGCTCCTACTTAATTAAGCAGTACATATTACAGCAGATTTCAAGTCAATTTTAAATTAAGTAAGAGCTAGTAAAACAAGTACTAACATACACTGGATTAACTTGTGTGTTGTTTTGGTTTTATTTCGTTTCCTTGTTTTTCCCTTGAGGAGTTTCTTATCTATTTTTTCTCAAAGGGAAGCAGGAAACTAAAAACATGTTAAACGAAGATTATCCATATTGTAAGATGTAGACTTTCGATGAAAAAGGTTTTATAAATAATCTTTCTTTTTGAAATATTTGTAATAATTCAGGTCATTTCTCATGGTCAGTTGTATCATCTGGATAAACAAATTTCCAATTTTTCATATTTCGTACTTATGGAATATTATGTAATGAGATGCAGTCCGCTTTATGGGATGAAACAAATATAAATCAGTGACTATGGCTTATAATGCACCTTCATTTCTTCTACAGAGATAACGTACACATTTCAAGAGTTGAGCCTTATTGACTCTACACGGACATATCTTTTTGGAATAGGAGTAGTGAGTCTGATGAATAGAATAAAGATTTAGAAATGGATTTTGGCTAATACACACATATATTATGAAAATGATTTTATTCTATTATCTAAAACATTATGTATGAGACTTTTCCCTGGAAATACTTCCTATGTGAGTCAGGCTTCTTCACCTATAGCTAATGGATAATGTTCAGGTTGTTACAAACCTAATTCAGTTAATATTTTTTGAGTTTACCTTCCAGTTACCTCATTTCAATTTTTATAGATTATAAGATATAAAAACACATGAAACTCTGCATTTTGCCTGGTGTGGGCTGTCCATGCACGAGCACTACCAATTTTAGACTACAGTGCCTGTTCCAACGTGTCCAAGAAAAAAAATAAAGCCTGTGCTTATATGCAGAAATTCCTCCATCCCTTCCAGAAAGTAAATAATTGATCAATATGCATCTGTAATAAGAAAGCTTTTTAAAATGGGCCTTTGAAATTCGGTGGTCTGTATAAATGTTTGTAGGGTAATACATTTGAAGAATACGACTAGAGTTTATGGTACCAGAGGCTTTGTGATCAGGTGGTTGAATGTCTTCCTCATAATGTTTGGGTGAAGTCACACCTGTGAAACTTACATGGGAGACGTGTCTAGCATGGACGTCCTCTCCAGTGACATTACTGCCAGTGGTGATCTTAGTCTCTTAAATTCAAACAGGTAATTGATTGATACTCCCCAACCATCTATGTGTGGCTCTTCAAGTTTACATCAAGTCCCCCAGGACCTAAGCTTTAATTCCAACATGTGCATGTGTGTGTGTGTGTGTGTGTGTGTGTGTGTGTCCTATACAGCTGAAGAGTACACTGAAATGTGGTTTTCACTTGATATGGAGATGAACGGGAGACTATAAAAGGGCACAGATCATCTCAAAACACCTGCTGTCTAAACATCCTTATTAGAAGTTAGGTTCCCATGTGATATTTAGAAATCATCAGCAAGTAATCATATTCTCAATTTTAGATCTTAAACTCTTTTATAAGATAACTTTCATATAAAAGAATCATGCTATTTCAATTTCACTCATGTCAGAGTGCATTGTCCCCAATACAGTGCAAATTGCCAGAGTCATCCCACAGAATTAAACAGCCAGATACAATAATTGGGAGAATTCATTTTCCAAACATTCTTCCTCTCTCTGTGACTCTCACTTTTCTTCTTTCTGATGTCTCACTTCTCTTCTTGGCAAGCCACCCACATAACACAAAGCTTATTTTGTGAATCCCTGTAATCTGGATATCCATCTCTTCTTTCATTCTTCCCAGTACTTCTGAGGACAGAGCCACCGCTGTGACTGGCCGATGGCAGTGCTGGGTATTTGTACTGTGCTCTGTTGTATTCCCTTCTTTGGAGTGGCATTCAGCTGAGCTGGAAGCTCCATAATGAGGATGTGTTCTTCTACATGTGTGTGTTGGGGGAGTGGGAGATTACTGTAGTTGTTTTTATTCTAAAATAAATGCTCAAAACTTCAGCCCAAATTAACATTGTATACAGTTTCCATGGCATTAACAATGCCACTTAAAAATCGTGTTGAAACCATCCATGGTCTGGAAGGAAAATGTTTTAAAGGTCTCTTGCCCCTCTGATTCTCCTAACCTTCACTGAAATCAGTAAAACATTGACGTTCACTCTGGAGTTTTATACTTTTAAACAGTATTGACTTTTTGGTAAGAAGTAAGATGTTAAGACCTTGGAACATGCACTTAAATGCTACTGGTTTAACTTTATGATACAAATCTTTATTTCACCAACTTTATTGAGATACGATTCACATATCACACAGTGCACCCGCTTGAAGCGCACAATTCAGTAGTTTCTAGTATATTCACAGAGAAGGCAATCATCCCCACAGTTAATTTCAGGATTTTTTCATCACCTCAAAAAGGAATCCCGTACCCTTGGGAGATGACTCCACATCTCCCCAAGCCCCTGAGACTAAGTCACTACTAATTCACTTTGTTCAAATCTCAGAAATGTTCATGAGTCAACACTTTCATATAAATCTCCAACTCTCTCTGCCAGTACTATTTCAATTTAAGAACTTTATTTTTGAGCATTTTGGGGTTTCTAGAAACACTGAGCAGAATGTACAGAGTTCCCATACACTCCCCTCATCCTCAGAACGCCTCCATCCCCTTTTTCCTATTTTAACATGTTGTATGAGTGGTACATCTGTTACAGTTGATGGGCCAGTACTGAAACATTGTTGTGAATTAAAATTTACATTAGGGCTCACTCTTTGTGTTGTACATTCTAGGGGCCTTGAACAAATGCATGGCGTCATGTATCCACCATCATAGTCTCCTACAGAGTGTTGCTGCCCTAAAAATTCCTGCAACCCCCCTATTCATCATTCCTTCCCTTGTCCTTAGCTCCTGGCAGCCACTGATCTTTTTATTATCTTCATAGTTTTGCTTTTTCCACGATGCCATATGGTTGGAAAAATATAGCATGTAGCCTTTTCAGACAGGCTTCTTACACTTACCAATATACTTCTAGGGCTCCTCTATGTTTTGTTTTTGTCTTGTTTTTCTTGATAGCTCTTTTTTTTTTTTAATTGAGGAATACTATTCTATTGTCTGTGTGTTGCCTTGGCTTATCCATTCTTCTACTGAGGGTAGATGTGAAGGAGTGTGATGGCTGATCATATGACTGGAGTAAGCTTAATCTTGTAAGAGTTTGCCGGCCTGTCTTCCAAGGTGGCCATACCATTTTGCAGGCCCACTGGTCTGTGGTTTTCTAGCAGTGTTTAATTTAGTGAAATCCAAATTATCAATTTTTCCCTTCAAGAAGTTTGCTTTTTGTGTTGTGTCTAAAAATCATTGCCCAGCCCTGGATGACCTAGATTTTTATCCTCTGTTAAATAGCTTTGTGTTTTACATTTAGGTCTGTGATCCTTTTCAAGTTAATTTTTGTGAGAGGCAGCCTTGCCTCTGCTCCTCTGTCAAAGATCAGTTGACTGTATTTGTGGGGGCCTGTTTCTGGGCTCTCTGTTCCGCTCCATTGATCTCATCATCCATTTTTTTTGCCAATACCACACGGTCTTTATTACTGTAATTTTAGAGTGCATGTTGACTTTGGGTGGTGGCAGTCCTCCAACTTTGCTCTTCTCCTTCAATATAGTGCTGGCTCTCCCAGTTTTTTATGAACTTTGGAATACATTTGTCAATATCTAGAAAATAATTTGCTGGGGTTTTGATCTGGATTCATTGGATCAATAGACCAAATTAGGGAGAAGTGACATCTTAACAGTTTTTGATCTTTCTATAAAAGGGAGATGAAATATTTCTCCATTTATTTAAATGTTTTTTTGATTGTGTCAATCTTATATCTATTTTGTTAGGTTTATACCTAAGTATTTCATTCTTTTGGTGCTAATGTAAATGATGTGTTTTTAATTTAAAACCCAAGTGTACATTGCTGGTATATTAGAAAGCAATCAACTTTTATATATGAAAATACACTCTGCAATCTTGCCATAATTGGTTTTTTGTTATCAGAATTTTTTGTTGATTGTCTCAGATGCTCTGCATAGATGATCATGTCATCTGGGAAAAAAGACAGTGTATTTC
This sequence comes from Mellivora capensis, assembly GCA_004024625.1. Taxonomy (NCBI): domain Eukaryota; kingdom Metazoa; phylum Chordata; class Mammalia; order Carnivora; family Mustelidae; genus Mellivora; species Mellivora capensis. Next base: position 7,630 of record PISX010026967.1, on the reverse strand, counting down.
TTCTTTTCCAATCTATATATTTTTTATGTCTTTGTTAAATGCTCTGTCCACATCTACTGATATGATCATTCAGTTTCTCTGCCTTAGCCTGTTGAAATGGCAAATTTCACTCATCAATTTGCTAACATCAAACCAGGCTTGCATACCTGGAATAAATCCCTCTTGGTCCTGGTATATAGGTCTTTTCATATGTTATTGGATTTGATTTGCTAATATTTTATTGAAGACTTTGGTTTCTATACTCATGAAAGATATTTGAATGTTTCCTTTTAAAATAATATTAAATTATAAATATAAATAATATTAAATAATATTTTATACATTTTTGATTTTAGGATAATGTCAACCTCATAGAATACATTTACAAGTATTCATTTTGGTTCTATTTTTTGGAAGAGATTTTACTGAGTAAACATAATTTTATCCCCTAAAATGTTTGGTAGGTTCACCAAGGAACCCATCTGGCCCTAGTTTTTTCTGTTTGGTAGATTATTAATGACTGATTCAAATTCTTCAGTAGACGTAGGCCTTTTCAGATTGTCTCTTTCTCTTCGTGTGAGTTTTGGTGCTGGAACAAATGCATATGTATGCAAAAAAATCTATACAAAGACTTCATACCTTTCACATATATTAACCTAAAATACATCATGGAAATAAATATAAAATCAGTGGAATTTTATTAAAATGAAGTACTTCTGCTCTAACAGAAAGACACTGTTGACAGAATGACAAGTCAAACCATGGTCTGGGAAAAAATATTTGCAAAGACATCTATCTGATAAAGGGCTAGTACCCAAAATATACAAATATTAGATTCTTGGAATTCTGGAGCATCACCATATTTTTGAAAAATAAAAAAATTACAAATGAATAATAATTATAGAAATATATAACAAACTGGTATTTAGAATTAATTTTTGAATGTGATATAAAAAGCTGTTCTTTGATTTGTCTTCACATAAGGCAGATGCAGCGTTTTGCTTGTTTCATTAAAACTATGTAGTTTGAAAATATTTTTTAGTCTCATTGGCGGTCTACCAATTCCATGTTAACTTTTATTAATTTCAATAATAATGATTCCCAATGTAGCACTTACGGAGGCACGACCCATTCACATTTTTCAAAAAGATTTTATTCATTTGACAGAGGTGCTGGGGGAGAGGCAGAGGCAGAGGGAGAAGCAGACTCACACTGAGGGGGGAGCCGGGCAGCAGGCTCCATCCCACGACCCTGAGATCATGACCCGAGCTGAAACCAAGAGTCCGATGCTGAACTGACTGAGCCCCCAGGGCCCGGCCCATTTGTATTTTCAATATGAGCAAGGATTTTCCTTGGGATGAATCTCTGGTGACCACAGACTGGTCCCTGGGTCTTAACCAACAAAATAACTTACATATACTAATAATCTATAATTAACTGACTGTAATACCATAGATATTCAAAGTATGACCAGTAAGTCTGGCTTCAGAAGGAAGAAAAGTTTGAAAATAATGAAAAAAATCCATATTCTGGTCGTCGATGCTCACATGGTGCATTAGATAAGCTTGAGGGCGTCTCCTCTAACGTCCCCCCTCTCACGCTGACAGACAGCTCCGTCTGGTGGGGCTCAGCCTCACGTCCAGGAATGCAGGATTTCTTTGTGAGAAACTTGAATTAAAAGATTTCTTTTTTACCATTATCCTTCTTTGGTTTTGAAAAGTCTGTTTTGACACAGGAACAGCTTTTCCATTCATGTATGTTCTTGAGTTTTGTGTTGCTTGTGTGTGTTATAAGTGTGAAATAATGGAAAAGGGACGGGCTGCAAACTTCAGAAATGGGGGCTGTCACTTTCATCACCCGCAAGTGTGGGTGGGAGGAAGCAGGAAGCCTCACTGCCGGGGGCGTCGGGAGGGAGGAAGGTGTCCTGGGACGCTGCTGTGAGGTTGGCGGTGGTGGTTGTCCTGGGCTTATCTTATCTGGGACCATCCAAGGACGTCAATCAAAGACAAAGACTTTTGCAGTTCACTTAGCCTCACAGGCTATGAGACCCCCAGTACAAGGGCACACACTTGCTGCTATCCTTTCCTTGTCTTGGAAGAAAGCATACTTAACGGAGAATCCTTCCAGAGTTCTGGATTCCTAAATCCACTCAGCCTCAACTGAGGGGTGTGTCTCTGAGCAGAGGAGAGGCCGTGCAAACTAAGGTTTAACACAGAACACTACGAAGATGGAGAATTTACATTGGCTTTCTTGACTTTAACTTCATAAGAGCCATGTAAAGTAGGCATGCTTTTAAAAAGTTTCCTTTAGGGACGCCTGGGTGGCTCAGTTGGTTAAGCGGCTGCCTTCAGCTCAGGTCATGATCCCGGCATCCTGGGATTGAGTCCCACATCGGGCTCCTTGCTCGGCGGGGAGCCTGCTTCTCCCTCTGCCTCTGCCTGCCACTTTGTCTGCCTGTGCTCACACTTGCTCTCTCTCTCTCTCTGACAAATAAATAAATAAAATCTTAAAAAAAATAAAAAGTTTCCTTTACTTAGTTATTGGAGAGAGTGAGTGGGGGTACATTTTCATAACTGGGGGAGGGTCGGATGGGGAAGGAGAGGGAGACGGAATCTCAAGCGGACTCCCCATTGAGTGTGGAGCCCGAGGCAGGGCTCAATCTCAGGACCTTGAGGTCATGACCTGAGCCCAAATCAAGATTTGGATGTTTCACTGACGGAGCCGCCCAGCACGACCCCCAGCGCCAGCTGTTTTCAACAATCTGCAGAGACGGGATGGATTTCTACCTGCAGTTTGGTTTGGTTGTCAGAAATGATGGCACCACACACACACACACACACACACACACACACACACACACAGACACAGACACATACACACACATGCACCCCAAGAGGGTAGGAAAAGGTTCATACTCACATACAAGACTTTCTGGGGAAAGCAAGGAAGGCTTCCCAAGCTGGTGCTCATGTCAGTAAAAGGGGGACATTATGAGGGAAAAGTACATTGGCAATGATTTTACTTTTTGGGTTCTGATTAGCTTCAGAGGTGTGTTATTTATATTATTTTTAATACTCACTAAAATACTCTTTGTTAACAAATCTATCCACATAAATAGAACTAAATTAAAGTCAGGCCAGTGCATGAACCAATGATCCCTGGGATTTGAGAAGGACACCAAGTATCCATTTAAACCAGTGAAAATCTAAATTGTTCTCGGTGCTTAAGATTTCTTTTTTTAAAATTTTTTATTACTTTTTAAAATTTCTTTTCAGTGTTCCAGAATTTAGTACTTAAGATTCTTTTAATAAAAAGGAAGCTCAGTGTCTAAGAGGGCCCTCAGCAATTGTGAGCAGGACCCCAGAGCTGGACTGGAGTCTGGAAGGCTCAGACAGGCTCTGCAGTATTCCTCCCTGTCCCTGGGGCCCCACAGGTGCCTGTCCTCTCCCTTGCAAAGCCCTTCCCAGTGTTGCACTGTATGTATGCATTTTCTGATGATTACTTTTATTTTAGAGAATACTGGACACAGCTTAACACCTCCTGGTTACAATCCATTTACCTGTCATGATCCTGATACTGTGATACCCAGCAGGTTCTCTGGGAGCCCCCGGCAGCTGGCAGGATCCCCCCAACCCCACCTGGAGGACAGGGGCACCATGCAGATTGAACAGCAATGGGACAGCCTTACAGAGGGCCAAGCCATAGTGGAGAACTGAGGGCATGCTTTTTTTCCCCTTAATTTTAATTTTTTTTAAATTTCTTTTCAGTGTTCCAGAATTCATTGTTTAGGCACCACACCCATTGCTCCATCCAATACATGCCCTCCATAATATCCATCACCAGGCATGCTTTTTATTTACAACTCTCATCCAATTCCTTCTAAAGGACAAAGAAGAAAGAATTAACCCCAGGAATCTGCAAAGATGGGGACTGGGGAGGCAGACACCTCCTGAGAAGTAAATTGCCTTTCAGTTTCTAGATTTGGTGGATTGTTATTTGGTCCAATATAAACACTACCATGAGAATAGTTTTTGTTCTTGTAATTACACCAGTTGCCGCCTGGCCCCCCCTTGGTGGGGGACATCAGTGATTGAATGCATACATTGTAATTACCTCAGCACCCTAAAGTAAACACAAGCTTCAAGTAAATCACGTTTCCTTTTGGTTTGCTTCTGTTAATATGTCAGTAGGAATGAAAATTACTCTCTAATGACTTTTGAACTAAAAGTAATGAATAAATAAAATAACTAATAATATTTGATTATGGAGCCATTGTGTGGTCAGACTTTTTTTTTTTCTTTTCAGTGTAACAGTATTCATTGTTTTGGCACCACACCCAGTGCTCCATGCAATACCTGCCCTCCTTAATACCCACCACCTGGCTCCCCTAACCTCTCACTCCCCACCCCTTCAAAACCTTCAGGTTGTTTTTCAGAGTCCATAGTCTCTCATGGTTCACCTCCCCTTCCAATTTCCCTCAACTCCCTTCTCCTCTCCATCTCCCCATGTCCTCTGTGTTATTTGTTATGCTCCACAAATAAGTGAAGCCATATGATAATTGACTTATTTCACTCAGCATCATCTCTTCCAGTCCCATCCATGTTGCTACAAAAGTTGGGTATTCATCCTTTATGATGGAGGCATAATACTCCATAATGTATATGGACCACATCTTCCTTATCCATTCATCTGTGGAAGGGCATCTTGGTTCTTTCCACAGTTTGGGGACCGTGGCCATTGCTGCTATAAACATTGGGGTACAGATGGCCCTTCTTTTCACTACATCTGTATCTTTGGGGTAAATACCCAGTAATGCAATTGCAGGATCATAGGGAAGCTCTATTTTTAATTTCTTGAGGAATCTCCACACTGTTCTCCAGAGTGGCTGCACCAACTTGCATTCCCACCAACAGTGTAAGAGGGTTCCCCTTTCTCCACATCCTCTCCAACACACATTGTTTCCTGTCTTGCTAATTTTGGCCCTTCTAACTGGTGTGAGGTGGTATCTCAATGTGGTTTTAATTTGAATCTCCCTAATGGCTAGTGATGATGAACATTTTTTCATGTGCCCAGTGGTTTTTAATATACTCAATGGGTTGTACATTCAGTGCCACAGCCCATTTTAGAGTATTTTTATTACTCTCCAAAGAAACCTTTCTCCCCTTAACTGTTATCCTCTGTTCTTCTACTCCCTCTCCCCCTGCCCAGCCCTAAGCAAGAGCTAGTCTAGTTTCTGTGTCTATAGATTTGTCTTTTCTGAGAAATTCTTATCAATGGGCTTATATAATACGTGGTCCTTGAGGGTGGCCTTCCCTTAATATATTTCCAAGGTTCCTCCAAGTACTTCAGTAGTATTTCTTCCCCACTCAACATTTTAATGACTGAAATTCATCCAAATCAAGGTCTGTAAGTCTACTAAAGTTACAACTTTTGTATTGATGAAGCTATATTTTCTTTATTTTTTTTCCTGGGATACAATGTGCATAACATAAAGTTCACCATTGTAATCATTTTTAGGCATGTAATCTGGAGGCATTTCATTCACAATGTTGTGCAACCCTCACCACTATACCTTCCAGAGTTTTCTCATCTTCCCCAGCTAAAACTCTGTATGCATGAAACACTATCCCCCCGTCTTCCCTCCCCACAGCCTCTGGTGATCACTAATCTACTTTCTGTCTCTTCACTTGTCTCTGAGAGTGACCTTAGAGAAGTGGGATCATACCCTGTTTGGTCTTTTGGGACTGACTTATTTCACTCAGCACGATGCCTTCAGGGTTCTCACATGTTGGAGCATACATCAGAAGTTCCTTCCCGTTAAAGGCGATATAGTATTTAATTGTCTGAATAGACCATATTTCGTTTATCCACTCATGTGTTGATGGGCATCTGGGTTGTTCACCTTTTGGCTCTTGTGAGTAATGCTGCTACAAACATTTGTGCTCAAGTTCATGTGGGGGCACATTTTCGTGTCTCTCGCATATGTAGCTGGTAGTCACACTGTTATAATCACTCCACATTTAACCACTGGAAGAACCCCCAGACTTTGGTCCCAAAGCAGCTGTGCCAGGCTACATTCCCACCAGGGGTGGGCAAGGATTCCTACTTTACTTCTTCACCAATGTTTGTTATTCCCTGTCTTTCTACTATTATTATTATTATTATGGTGAGTCTCAGTATTCTTAAATTCAACACAGTTTGGAGCATGCTTTATTGTCAAAATAAGTTTCAAATACACATTCATCAAAAATGGTAGCATTTCATCACCAGTGATTACAACAATATAAATTACATAAGCATCATTTCCTTAAAACACATTTAGCCTTTTAACCAAAAAAAGAAAGGGGGGGGCACCTGGGTGGCTCAGTGGGTTAAAGCCTCTGCCTTTGGCTCAGGTCATGATCCCAGGGTCCTGGGATGGAGCCCACCATTCGGGTCTCTGCTCAGCGGGGAGCCTGCTTCCTCCTCTCTCTCTGCCTGCCTCTCTGCCTACTTGTGATCTCTGTCTGTCAAACAAATAAATACAATCTTTTAAAAAAAGGATGATGGAATCAATACAATTTCTTATCCAAGTATTAACTTAAAAGAGGAAAAAAATGCAACAATGTTCATGCTTCCTGACTTTCTGAAGAGCAAACTTTATGATTCTTGATGGCAGGATACAAAACATGGTAGAGGCGCTATCAGGGTGCTCTGGTAGATGGCTCATTGAGACCAGAGCCAATTTCATTCTCAACCAAATTTTGAAAGTGTGTTTTATACCTGGAATTAGATGCTCAAGATGTTATTATTACTTGCCTTACCCTGTAATAAAACCAAGACTTCACACTGCCCACATTTTCTTTTCTCTTCTGTCTTCAATTTTTTACATTTAAAAAAATATTTTATTTATTTATTTAGGAGGGAGAGAGATATAATGAGAGACCATGAGAGGGGGAAGGTAAGAGGGAAAAGCAGACATCCTGCTGAGCAGGAAGCCTTGTGTGGGACTGGATCCTGGCCTGAGCTGAAGGCAGTCGCTCAATGGACTGAGCCACACAGGCGCCTTTTTAAAAAAATTTTTTTTAATTTTTTTTACATTTTCTTAACTTGTTTGTGGTGACCATGATTTAGAGATTAAGTATGTGCTTCTGAAAAAGAGTTTCTTAGCTTTTCACCATTAAGCCTAACAAGTTCAACAGCTAAACTCATAAAAATATTTAACTCCCGAGGAGGAGGAGCAAGATGGCGGAGAAGTAGCAGCTGAGAAGTCATCAGGTAGCAGGAGATCCGCTAGATAGCTTATCAAACCACTGCGAACACCTACAAATCCAACGGGAGATCGAAGAGAGGAAGAACAGCAATTCTGGAAACAGGAAATCGACCACTTTCTGAAAGGTAGGACTGGCGAAGAAGTGAATCGAAAGCGACGGGAGGATAGACCGCGGGGGAGGGGCCGGCTCCCGGCAAGCAGTGGAGCAGCGGAGCACTAAATCGGGACTTTTAAAAGTCTGCTCCACGGAGGGACATCGCTCCAGAGGCTAAACCGGGGTGAAGCCCACGCGGGGTCAGCGTGGCCCCAGGTCCCGCAGGGTCACAGAAGGGTGTCTGAGTGTTGCAGAGCTAGCAGGTATCGGAGCGGGAAGCCGGCTACAGAGACAGAGCCGAGGAG
>PISX010026966.1:0-23657 GCA_004024625.1 Mellivora capensis | reverse complement strand
CTATACTTTTAATGCCATTCCCATCAAAATTCCACTGGTATTTTTCAAAGAGCTGGAGCAAATAATCCTAAAATTTGTATGGAATCAGAAGAGACCCCGAATCGCTAAGGAAATGTTGAAAAACAAAAATAAAACTGGTGGCATCTCATTACCTGATTTCAAGCTTTACTACAAAGCTGTGATCACCAAGACAGCATGGATTTATTTTTTTAACTTTGATATTAACGATGCAGTTTAGGGTTCAATTTTTTATTCATATATTCTCTTCTTCTTAAACATTCTTATATTTGTATTTATAGATTTGCTCATGATAATTATAAATTATGATAATCCTTTCCTGAGGAAAGTATAGTGTGACATTAAAACAGAACATTTTTCCACAGACATGCCATGGTTTTGTTAACGCATTATTTGATGAAATTATTTTATTACTTTTGTGTCCAGTTTGAAATACTTCCTGTCCCTTTATTTTGAATTCTTCCCTTTCTTTTTTCAACTTTTCTCCATTCAAGTCCCTACTTTCTTTTGTTTCTTATTATATTTATTTTTATGCAATATTGCCTCTATTACTCATTCTGCCATATCTGTTCCTTTTGCATCATTATTGAAGCAAATGTCTATCACCTGGATCTATTTCCTGTGAACTCAAGAATTCTCAAGTCAAGTCCACACAGCAGCATTTTGTGCTAAATGCACATATTTTATCATCCCATTCCCTTTTGAGAAATTGATACATTTTACCCCCCTCACCCTGAATTCCTGATTGCTTAATGTCACCACAATGTGCTTATTTATAAGCACCGGAGCTAACTGGATGAGTACTCTCTTTTAGATCTACCTTTCTCCATCTTATATTTTTCCCAGATACAGGAAATGCCATTCACATTTTTGGTCTATTGTTAACATTTTCCCTTTATTTCCTTGCTCTAGTTAAAGATACCAGAGTTTTCACAGAAAAGGTTTCCAGCCTTCTTGATGGGAGTCTAACCTGAATGCCAGAGAAAAGCAGTGTTTTCAAACTGACAACATTGAGAAGAATAGGTGAAAAGAGAAAGACAAGAAAAGGCTGACAGCTGATCTTGGTCAAATTGAGCAGTTTCTCACAAGAACTGAACTCTGCCAAATTAAATGCTTTCTTTTTTTCAGCAGATCTTAAATGGTAATGTTTTGCAAACATCATCTAAAAATTCTCATGTTGTTTTTACTTTTCCCATGGGAATGAAACAAGTCTGGCAAAATAAATATGAACTTATTTTTTGCAAAGAGAGTGAGAAAAACTGACTTGCAGCCTATTGAGTTCTTTTTAAATTACCTTCTCTATTTATCAGTGGCTTGCAGTTGTCACCATATAAGACGATGTCATAAAATCAAGTATCACTCCCTTAAAACATAGTGTCATATAAGTTTGTATTTTTAATACTAATGACTAAATGTATTTATGGGGTCATTTATATAAAATTATACAAGATTTTATAAGCAAACTATAGAAATACAGTTTATCAAAAAGAAGACTTTATGTTCTTCAGAGATAGGAAAAAAGAGAAAATAAACCTGGATTTGTAATGAAATACAACATTTTTTAGTGCCATTGTAAATGGTGTTTTTTAAAAATTTTGAATGCCAATTATTCATTGCTAATATATGGAAGTACAATTGATTTTGTACATTGACTACACAGTTCAATTCTCTTAAGCTCATTTATTACTTCTAGGAAATATTTTGTAGATTCTTTAGAATTTCCTACATAAACAATGATGCCATCTATGAACAGAGATACGTTTATGTTTTCTTTTCCATTTTATATATATATGTGTATATGTGTCCCCCCCCCTTTTTTTTTTTTTTTTTGTCTTATTGCAGTGGATAAGAGTACTAGGCTAAATAGGTGTAATCAGAATGGACATCTTTGCCTTGTTGTCAGTCATATGCTGAAGTGGATAGTGTTTATGCAAAGAAATAAGCATTCCTTTCCGCTATGACCTCATTGAGAGGGTTTCAGTTTGTCTACCCAGAAGTTGAAATTGTTTTGGGATTAACTGTTGTTTCACTGTAATACAGCCTCTGAATTCCTAAAGCGTTACCTTCTATTTAGAGTAAATGTTTGATTTACCCATGTAACTGCTTGATTCTGAATTTTAGGTCTCCCCATTGTGCTGTACCTTAGAGAAGCCTTCTTCATTCCCTTTTGTTCTCCTCCCTCCACCAGAAATTTTGCTTTAACTTGTTACATAATTTTGACTAACTTAGTCTGAAAGGTTAATATCAGAAGGGTGTGTTTCTCTGTGTTTGTTTTTTTTTTTAATTAATCCTCAGTGTTAAGGATGCACTCCATCTCTGGGTTTTGAGGGTATAGACTTTTCAGTTCCACTGCCCCTCTGCCGCCCCTAGTGATAGTCTACTTAATAATGCCTTTCTCCCAAGAAAAGAGATCTCCTTTCCTTTCTTGAACCTGCACATGGTTTCTGCTGCTCTCCTTCAGTTCTGCCCATGACAGAGACATCATACACGTCTTTCCAAACTTTTATTCTGTACTCAGATATGGATGGAAGAGAAAAAGCATGCAAGAACCTAGAGACTCCCCCCGTTCTGCCCTTCCTCCCAAGGATTATCATTATTCTTCCAGCTAGCACTTGGCCATCACCCATTAGTCAACTATTTCAGTTGTACACTTCTTACTGGTGTCCAGTGGTTTCTCCAGTGATGAGCATGTTCCTTGTTCAGTGTTCTCAACTGTCTGATTGGTTTGATAAAAAGTAACACGTGTGAAGGTAGTCTGGTTTATTTTCACTGTAAGTGAAGGCAACACTTACAGCTCTGTATTTCCTGGAATAGAAGGCAGGGCAGCTAATAATCCTTTAAAGTATTAAAAATTAATATGATGATTTGAAATTAAATGCAGAAAATTTAACCATTATAAGGAAAAGAATCACCCTCCTTAGTAAGAGCAGGGAAATATTTGTCATCATGCCAGTCTTTTGTTTCTATCCTTGATATGAGACTGACCACAGAAGTGAGCAGAGATAGGAAGGCATTAGGCCAGAAAGAGGTGCATTCTGGTCATTTGAAGATGTGTATGATTCTTTTTAGATCTTCATAACTCCACAAGATAAGTGACCAGATATTCCACAGTCTAGTCAGTTCTCCTTCTAGGGAATCAGGTGTAAATGCTATCAATGCATGCTGATGAGGAGAAATTGTGTTCTGCAAACAAAATCTGACCAATGTTCAGGCAGAAGAGAGTAGGAGACTAAGCTATGTATCACTATTTTTACTATTTTTAACCAATAAATAAGATTAATTAACTCTAAAGGAGTGAAGAAGGGAATTCAGCTCATGACAATGATTGGGTTTTACACTGAACAGAACAACAGAGGCTGTGTCTTCCTGGAGAGAGCATTGACTGAAAGCTGATACATGCAGTAAAGGCACAGGCTGGGGAAAGACCCATCAAGTTTCTGAGTTTTTATACCCATCCAGGAATAAGACTTCAGATTAGCTTGGATATCATGAGATTCATTCACCCCATCTCTTATTATAATGGCTGCTGATTCTAGACTCAATTCTGTGTTTTCAGAGTCAGGGTTCTGTTTCCTCCTTTCTAAACTACTCACCTGAAGTTTATCTCAAACTACATGGATGTCTTTTCTGAAAACTGTTTAAGAAGCACAATTTCAGAAATAAAAGATACTTTGAGGAAAATCTGGTTTTACAAACTTAAACTAAATTCAGTCAAGTTGGAAAAACAAAGAGAAAGAGCCATTTAACAATTCTTCAACTGATAAAATGATTAGAAAGAAAAACCAAAGGAAGAAACATAGACCTGAGGGATTGGTATAACAATAATTTGCAACTGCTTTTGTCCTAAAGAAGATGAAATAAAAACAAAGTAAGTAAGTGGTTTCCTAGTGAGAAGTTTAAGTTCAAAATTATGCTTCCATATGAAGGCAATATCTGTGACCTTTAAACCCAAGAGAGACTTTTCTCATAATTCCCACTTCCCTACCCACCATCCAACAAGGGGTTGCCCCTTCAGATCCATTATTGTTTTCTCTGTTCCAGGAGGCAAATCTCCAGGGACTGTATTATTCAGAATCTCTTGGTTCCTGGTTTTCATTTTGCTTTGACTAATGGAGTCGCTGGTTGGAAATTAAAAAATGGAAGGAGACATCAGTAAGGCTACATATTTGCCCACTCTTCCTTGCTTAACTGTTAGTCTGGCTCCTCTGAGGTACTTCCTTGTGACATCCCCAGTCTTCACTGGGTTCTGGTAATGTGCAACATGGATCCCCCACTGTTTCCTTCAGGCTTAAGGGGACAACTGCTTTCCATTATTTCTCACCCAGGGGTGCACTGGCATCTTTGTTGGTTAATCTTGCTTATACTTATGAAAACTGTCCCTTTAAAAATAAATATTCCCTTCAGTGAAACACCTTTGGAGCAGTGTTTAATTTATATTTGTTTCAATTTGTGTTTTTCCTCTCACTGAGTTTCTCAGAGAGTACTTCCTTTTTGCTATAGTTTTTGATGTAAGTGCCACTTGACGTGATAGTTCTCCACCTCTTTATCTCACCTCAGAACAAGGCATCGGTGTTATCACCACAGCCAGCTCACTCTGGGGATGGAAGTGTCATTTTAAAATCCTTTTAAATCTAAGAACGAATTTCTTTCTGGAAGCATAAATGAGAATGGACTTTCTGTTATACACTAGGTAACACTCTTTCGTATTCCCTGGAAGCAGCAGCTCAGAGTTTTTAACCAGTAGGCGACAGTATCATGAAAAGCCTTTACAGTCAGCTTTAAACAACATTTGTTCTTTATCTAGCAGGCATATTTTTAGCTCTCTGCTCATAACTCAAAAAGAGGAGTTAAATTTCTACTTTAGAATCCCCAGTAGTAAATTTGAGCACACTAAACTTTCTATGACACCTCTGATTTTTGTATAATCATCATCTTTATAGCCTGGCCTTTGAAGGAACTGATAATTCTAAGGGACTTTGGCCTCTTTTGCCATAATATATGTTTAAAGAGATAAAATTGTGCTTAAAAAGAAATATATATACATATAAAAGTATGTAAAAATGTATATGTATACATATATATTAAAAGGTAAAAAAAGATATTTTGATATGAACTATACCATAATTTAAAACATTTAAATCCCTATTAAAAATATAAGTATATAATACATATGTATACTACAGTGTACTCTTTAAAATTGACAAAGCAGCCAATATATTCAGGTTAAAAAAATAGACTATGTACAATATAATCAGGTTAAAAATATAGTAAGATTAAAAAATATTGTGAATGAGTAAGTTCAAAGTTTGGATGTTACTAAATGGTGTTAGTTTCATGAGACTAAGAATACTTAGTTCATGTCTTAATCATCATATCTACCAATGGTACAGAAATATTAAATAACAGAAAAAAAGAGTTTTCAAATTTATTATGTTTGCTCATATATTCTTGTCAGATTTAGATTTTGAGACTAAGAATGGCCTTTTTAGTTTATCCTCAGTGCTGCCCCAGATAATCCATGTGTAACTTTGCATTTTGTGGGATGCCCACATTGAGAAGAACAACAGGACCTTGAGAGGGCCCTTTAACATGTTACCATATTTTAATTTTCATTTTAAACCAGTGACGTCACTCAGTTGTAAATGCAATCTGATGATGTCTTAAGCTCTGACTATTCAGATTCTGACCTCTTTACCACTTATGTGATTTTATTGAGGGGAGGGCATGTGCTAACAATGGGATTTTTCTAGGTCTTAAAGAGAGATAAAAGGTTCTCCTCTCAATGAGTTCATTTAAACTAACTCAGAACATAAGAAACTGAATGTCACACAACAAAATTGTGTTGTTTTCTAGAATTTTAATAACTGTTTTAGAAAGTATTTCTAGAAAAACAATAAAAAACACCAAAAAACTCAAAACAAAGAAACAAACAAAACAAAATAAACAGTCCAATTAAATTAGGGTTGGGCCAGAAAGTGTATATTTTTGCCATTGTATATTTTTATTGTTGCTACATAGGATTTATTTTATTGATAATAAATTTGGGGAGTGTTTTGAATTAAAGGTCAGCTTGAATAATTTCACATTGTTTTCTATGTATATTTAGGAAATACAATTTTATGTTTACTTCAAAATGCAACTGAATTAAAATTACATATGAAAGTTTCTCCATGACTTAGAATATCTCATTTCATAAACATATTTCCCAATATTACTTTCTGGAATTAGAAAGTCTAAAGCGCTTCTGATTTTTATGTTTCCAGGCTAGAGTTATTGTAATCATAGAAAGTACTTGTGCTTGCAAAATAACACTTAACCATTCCTGAGATGAGAGATGTATTTATAAGTTCTGCCATTAAGCTGAATCTAAGCTTGAGGGTTTTTTTTTTCCCATTGGCTCTTAGCAAGTGCTATGATCATAGGCACAAAATTGTGACTTGGAAGTATGTGTGTGGGGTGTGTGTGTGGGTGGGTGTGTGTGAGAGACAGCAAGAAAAAAGAGACTGATAAAGAAAAGAGAGGAAAGGGTGGGGAGAGAGAAATTGATTCCTAGAGAAATGGTAGAAATAATATCAGATACTAAATCAAAGTTGAATTAACAATGGCTTCAGAAGCCTCATCAGATAACAACAGATAACAAGAAAAATAGAATGTGTTCTTGCCAGATGAAGACACTATACTTGCCATTGTCTCTATTATTTCAATGTAGCATCTGTAAATAAAGCTCTTTGCCTACGATTCATATTAAAAAAAAAAACATTTTGTTCAAACAAAAACCACAATTAATGTACAGTTTTCATGATTTGTAAAATAGGAGGCATTTCTAATAATAATCTCATAGATTGTATTAAAACTACTTTAAATTATGAACCTTGACTATTTTAATTACTTATTGAGTATGTTTTATTCATATCAGGCATATTAATATCATTAGTTTTAAAGACAGCATATTTATTGAATTGAAAACTGCCATGTTATGATATATACTATCAAGTTAATTACTAATGAAATATTTATAAACATCTCCAAATTATTAGTACTTTTTAATACTGTCTTACAGTATATAAAATGTCCCATCTATTGTTATATACTCATTACAGCAACTGTTTTAATTATTCACAATAGACAGGCAGTCATTAGGAGACTCACTGAGTGGTGAAGGGTCTCACAAATCCAGGAAGATTAGGCTATAACCCTGGCCTCTGTCACCTACTTCAATGGCCCTTGATGGGCTCTCACACAGGATTACAAAACCAATGACAGTGTCACTAATCATACATCACACAAAGAATTAAAAATATAATAGTGCTTATTGACTAAAAGCAAATTTAATAAATCTACATAAGAAAACAGGAATAATTTCAGGTATTATTCAATACCAGAATTGAATAATTACATTTACACATTTTCTTTAGTGACTGCATAGTATTCTACTGTATATAATATATAACTCTTCAGCTAATGTTTTCATTTATTTTTTCTATTACAAACATCATAGCAATGATCTTGCTTATGTACTGTTTTAATCATAATTATATATATATCATCATAGACATTGTTACATAAATTTAATAATATTTTCATATACCCAATAATTGACAGAGCAGTTTGATAGTATGTTTTATGGTATTGCTAGCCTGAAATGTTAGTTTATAAATAAGGATCAATATTTTGAAGAGTGCCTGAAGTAATAAATACACAGAGACCAGAAATGGTGTGTTGTAAATGAAAAGAAATCATCTCCTTTCAGCAAACTTAGGCAATCAGGGATGATTAAAATAGCCTGTTTACTGCTGTAGGAAAATACAGTCTCTGTGCAATTTAGACAACCTACTTCCTAGAAATAAATGAGACAATCTGCTTAAATATGTGTGTCACCTAAGATAGAGAAAATGGTGTTTAGAAACTTTTTTATCTTCCTATTTCATGAGAAGAAAAGTTCTCAAACATCCTCAAACTTATTCTCACAACATGCATCAAAGACCTAATTCTCAACACACCAGTTTCTGAACTTTTACTTACCAAAGACTCTTCCATCCCTAGTGAGCAATTTCTACTTTTGCAAAATGGCAGAAAAATGTCACATTTGACAACTATTCACAGAAATCAGTTTCACTCAAAAGAGGCTATTTGTGAAAGAAATTCATACACATACTGAGTCCTGTAGAAATCTAAAATGAGATTAAAAACAAACCTTCTTGAATTCTCTTAGACCTTTTCACTCCATTGCCCTTTGGTTTTTTACATCATTAGTGTTCCAGTTTTGCTGGATTTCCTTACTATCCTAGCTGCTGGTTATTGCCACTTTGATTCTTGATGAAAGTGTCCAGTCTGTAATGACTCAATTTAATTCAGTAGCTCATCTAGGAAATCCTTTTTTTCAAAATTCAAATTAATATTTTAGATCCTTATTAGTACTGAGGCATTGATGTTCTTTCACCAACCAGTGGAACTGCTTTAATGAGATTGTTGTTAAATGAGTGCTGGATGAGCAAAAGACTGCTTCCAAAATAATGTGTTTCCTATAACCCACTGATATAAAAAAAAAGGGCATAATATTTTCTTGAAGATATCAACAGTGCTGAAAGAAAAACAAATGTAAACTTTATTAATATTTAATTGCAAATGGAAATATACTCATTGAAACTACAGCAAGAAAATTGCTTTAGTGTAAATATAACTAAAGCTGAAAATCAAACTCAAACATTTAGATAAGCAATCCGTTTAAATAGATATAAATTCTCTAATAAAATTTTGTTCAGGAGAAATAAAATAATTATGTTAGATGCTATCTATATATGTAAATCTGTGTTAGTTTATCTACCTTGTTAATGTTATGTTTACTACAATGATATAATACAATGATATGTTATCTGCAATAAAATCTGAAAGTCTCAAAATTATAATGCCTTGAATTTTGTGTGCAAAGAAACCATATCAAACAATAAGCTGAAGCTCAACTAATTTCAAAAAGATAAATCAAATGTGAAAACAGGGAAAAATCACAATGAGTAAAATTACCCTAGCAACTACAGTGAGCATACAGACTAATTAATATTTTCTTGGCTTATATGACTGTCACTTTTAGTTATTAGTATATTCCAATTCTTCTAGCAGTTTACTATTTAGAACTCACATATTTTTTTATTTTTATGGAACAAACTAATGTGTTTTTAGGCAAAGTAGTTTTAATTAAAAAAAATTATTCTCTTTTACTCAGATATACTTGCCCCTTTTCAAGAGGCACAGCTTCAATAGAAGAAAGCCTGTAGAGTTTACCAACAATGCTATTAAAAGCAAAGCATGGAATGATTTTAATGAGAGAGAGAATGGTATAGAAAAGGATACAGAAGTTTGGAGAATCTGAGTTCAGTTTGTGAATCTGGGTGAATTTCTTACTTCAAAAAGTCAAAATTTAATCATCTGTAAGTGACAGAATTGGACTCAACACCTCCTGTCTCTTTCCAGTTACCAGGTTTAATAATTCTATGAAAATGGTGAAGCTCTTTGTCATTCAGTTATCCAACAGTGATGGGGCCTAAGATAGGGACAGTGGTGGAGACCAAAGAATTGGGGAGTAGGTCCTCCTGTGGAATGTGCTTGGTTTTTCACAAGGCTGTGTTGGGGCTTAAGCAAGATAATCTATATGTTAGTATTTTGAATACTGTAATCCCTATATGAATATGAGTTATTAGAAGAGCACTTAATCATCTTTGGTCTAAAATCATATTTTTACTACTCATGAAACCAACATTATGCTATATATTAACTAGAATTTAAATAAAATTTTGAAAAAGTAAAAAAATAAAAATTTAGGCAACATTTAAGAAACACTAAAATAAAATCATATTTTTATGTCTTAAAAGTGATAACTACACTTGCAGTGTTATTTAGCCATTCAGGATTGTAGCTCTGGAAAAAGTCAGGAAGTTAAAAGAAGAAATAAGGAGCCAAGCTAGGTAGAGATGAATAAAACAATTGAAGCTCAAGTACTGATTTTGGCAGTTGATAACCATAAAATCTTGAACAAATTACTTTCCCTTTCCAGACCTTAATATACTTACCTATAAAGTGAGGATAATGAGATCTACATCATAAAGTAACTGTGAAACGCACATGAAATAATGTATGCACAAACATCTAGCATACATTTTATAGGTGGCTGTTTCTTAAATTTTATTGAATTCTCAACTTCTCTCTCACCTTCACCAGTTTATCCATTTGTCATAAAAATCTGTTAAATCTAGTTCATAAATATCTCTCAAAATTCACCTCCCTCTTCATTTCTACTGCCAATAGTTTTGTTGGAGCCTTTATTTCCTATTTTATGAACTGATAAAATAAACTCCTAACATTTGCCTTCAGTGTTTCCATCTTGTAATTTATTCTCAACTCGGCTATCAAAATTACCCTTCTAAACTGAGTACATGAGTATTTCATTTCTCTGCTTCAAAATTTTGGATTGGGAAAAAAAGTAGAATATGGATTCTCCCTCCTCTTCCCTCGATACCCTCCTTAAATGTACTTCCATGTAACTCACCCATCAGTCAAATTCATTACCTTTGGCTATGTTAAGATTTTTCATATTTGGCATCAGATTATCTTTCCAACTTCCATATTGTTACCTTAGTTTCTAGGCAACATCCATCCAATTTGTACTACAAGTACACTCTTTCACATAAACATGGCTCTACTTCTGTCCATTACTTCCACCGGGGATCTCCTTTTATACTCTCTCTGCAACTCAAAATTTCTATTCCTTCAAGAATATGCCTCCATTGTTGCATTGTCTCTGTTCTTGAACCTTGGCTGAAACACTAAGGAAAATTACAAGCACTTTAAAAAAATGTAATATGAAGCCATTGGCTTCTTAGATTATAGTGCAGTTTTTAATTTATATATTTGTTTGTTTGTTTTGTTCCAGGGACCTCGAGTTTCTGAGACTAGGAGGAATTTGATATGCTTTTTTATATCCCATCTGCTCCCTGTGCCAACGGCTGCACTGTAGTATCAGAGGTCTGAAATATTTGCTTAAAAGTATGAATTAATTCTTTGAGACTTGTTTATGGTCCATTATTTTCTCTTATAACTTAGGGATTTGGGTCGTAGGCTGGAAGGGCAGATTTTTTTGTTTTGTTGTGATTTTTGTTTGTTTAATGAGGAATTTGAGTCTTCTGGGGGAGAGGATAAATCATTTCAAGTCAGATCAAGGAATAAGGTATCAGTGTTATAAATTAAAGAAAGTCTGTATACTGGAAAATTCTCAAGAGCATAGAAAGTATTTGGTTGCCTTCACTAACAATACAAAATAGACAGCAAAACTGAAATATCTAAAAACCTCTCTTAAAACCACCTACCACTGTTACCATGCCTTCCCATTCACTAGTCAAACACCATCACAGTTTGGTTTTTACTATAAACTCATCATCATATAGCAGTTAAAAATTTTCATGTTAGTATATACAGGCTATTTTCATCTTCACCCTATGTAATTGACTACTTTTATTATCTTAAAGATTTCCTTTTTTTTTTCTTTGTCTTTTCTGAAATCACATTCTTCTGTATTTCTTTTCATCTCTCCACCAACATTTCCAAAATTCTTGTGGACTCCTCCTCTGAATGTTGGCCTGAATAAGGACTCAAACACAGTCTTATCTAAAAAAAGTCTTATAATGGGACTACCATTTTATATTTTTGCATACTACTTATAGGTATATGATTGATAAATTAATATATTTTTCTACACACGTTCTTCTAAGTTTCATTCTAGAATATTCTAACTGGGTATCTCTTAAATATATCAAAAAACAATATTTCCAGAAGAAGAAGCCTTGGTTCCTCTCCCAAACCTATCTCTATCACCCAACCTAGTCCTCCACATCTTATTAGTGTCATCACTACTAATCACTTACCAGAAGTGAAAACTTGTTTGTGTTTTTCCTTTACATCGCCTTGTCTCCTTTAAAACTAAAGAATATTGACCTTAAATTGTGTATCCTCTCAACCTTCACAGTCAATACTGGCATTTGTCATAGAGTTCTAACTAGATCCTGGAATCATATCTTTATTCCTTTCCACAACAGTGAGAGTGACATTCTTAAATAAATACCACTTAAATATCTCTCTGCTATTTAAGTACCTTCAGAGGATCTCAATTTAATGAAGAATAAAATCAACAGTTTTGTTTCATACTCCAAAAAGTCTTCAGTAATCTTATACTTTTTCCAATCTCCAGTCTTTGATGTTTCTTTCCCCTTACTTAGTCATCCTTGAAATTTCCTTGCCTCAGAACCTTTGCACATACTCTTCTGTCTGTGTACTTCCACTGAAGCTATCCACAGACATCTTTCAGATCACCATTTAAATGATACTAATTCAAAGAAACATTCACTGAGTATCCTAAGTATGTTAGCCTGTCTTCCTTGTTCTGTAAATTTAACAGTATTCTCACACTAGTCAAAATTTTAATTTATTACTCTATAAATGTCTCATTTTTTTAAATTTTTCTGCTCACTCATTAGGATGTAGGCCACAAGACGTCATGTAGGCAATATGAAGTCTGCAGTTCCTAGAGAATGAGTACCTAAATATAGCATGCATTCAATAAAAATTCTGGGATAAGTAAAAATTAAGGGCAAGTATAGACATACATATGCATGCTTGGCTAATATCTTCCTAATTTTTCCCAGTTTATACCTGCAGATGTCCTCTTACATTCTAGTGGGTGAGGAGGAACAAACTGTAGAACAGGAACATATGTTTATAGAAACTCTATGAATTGTTATTTCTATAGAAATTTGTGGGAAATTCTGGACAGAAAGATTATGCAATTCACTCCTAGTCCTTTGGATTATGGTAGGCATAAATTCTACATTATGCATTCTGAACTATAATATTGTACTACATTTGGACAGGTGTATAATCTCCTTAGCTAATTTCAGCAGAATTTTAGGTAATGGAGGTTCCCTGTTACTATGTAGGATCAAGATCCCACACGAAAAACACTTTACTGTTAAAATGTTTTGGTGACATTTAATGTTAGAGAAGGAAAAACTTTAGAAGTTGTAGGCTTTTTGCTTCTACTAGTTACTTGTAAGTATTTGCCGAATTCTCAAAACAACCATCAAAGAGATAGAGTCTCCCTTTTTACAGAGTAAAACTTTTACTTAACTACTTACCACTGATTTTCAAGTTTCTGTTAGTTTCCATACAACTACATGTACAGTTTTCAGATGCGTAAAGCAATAGAACTTAAATTGATGAGACTAAAAACATCTGAACATGCTGACTAGTGTGGTTATTTAATGTGAAAAGAACAAGAAATAAATCTGTCCAATCTAGTTGAAGGAGAGAGAAAAACAAACAGTAAAAAGATTTTTTTATATTTCTCCAAAATAATTAGGGTGAAAATGAACACTTACTTCAAAACAAGAATATTTAAATTAAACCATATCTCTTCAGCATCACCATATTGGTTACTGACTTTAGAGCAAGCATTTTATTTGTACATAAGAGTTGTAATGTGAATGAAAGATAAGAAAAAAGTCTGAAGACATATTAATAATCATAAGCTCTGCATGCTCTGAAGATTTAGCCAAGACCCAGTAGGATATGAAGATACTTACAAATATAGTCTTTATTATTAAATCATGAGAAAACTGTAACAAAATATTGCCAAAAAGATTCAATTAAAAGAATCTTTTGGAAAAAAAACATTTAGATTAAATGTGTAGTATAGATTTACTTTGTGTAAATAAAGTTTTACGTATTTTTATATTTAAACATTGCACTACTCTAATCAGGAAGAGAAAATGCAAAATCAGGTTGGGATTTCAGATTAAGTGCCAGGCTCAGCTTAATCCCTCAGGAAGCTCTGGAGAGTAAACTCCAGAGTTTATCTGTCTAGAGGCAAAGGAGCTGGGTTTTACAATTCCAAATCTGTCAGGGTTTGGTTGCAACCACTCTGGGGGGATGAAGATGGGAAAAACAAAATTCCCAATTATTTTTGGTTTTTCATCCACAGGTAGCTCCAGTGCTCAAGGGCAGTCATGTGAAGAAATTTTTAAGTGCAAACTCTTAATTAAGAAGCACATAGATACTGGTGGAGGAGCTCTGACCTCGGCCAACGGTCCAAGGCAGATGGGAGTGACAGAAGAGAATGCCAGCACTATCCACTGTACAAAAGTTCTATTAAGATAATAACTTTTTAAAAAAGATTTTCTTTATTTATTTGACAGAAAGACAGAGGCAGCAAGAGAGGGAATACAAAGAGGGGGAGTGGGAAAGAGAGAAGCAGGCCTCCCACTGAGCAGGGGGCCCAATGAGGAGCTCCATCCCAGGACCCTGGGATCATATCCTGAGCTGAAGGCAGACGATTAAAGACTGTGCCACCCAGGCACCCTAAAATAATAACTTTTTATTGTTTTCTATAACAAACACACCCACTGCTAATTACAGAATGCATTTGAATATGTAATAGAAGTGATGGAGAAGTAAAGTAAAAGAGCATTTTAAAATATTGCAATGGGAGAGGGGCTCCTGGTTGGCTCAGTGGGTTAAGCTTCTGCCTTCAGCTCACGTCATTATCCTAGAGTCCTGGAATTGAGCCCTGCATTGGGCTCTCTGCTCAGCAGGGAGCCTGCTCCCCTCACCCTGCCTGCCTCTCTGCCTACTCGTGATTTCTGTCTGTCAAATAAATGAGTAGAATCTTAAAAAAATAAAATAAAATATTGCAATGGGAGAAAAAAATACTTAACCCCCACAAAGTAAGATTAGATGTCCTTCATAATCTGGGATTGAGATGTGCATTACTTACATACCTAAAGTTCAAATTCTGTCAGTGACAGCCTGGATATTGTATAATATAGATTGAATTATACCACAACTAGAAAACCATTGAATATGGTCAATTTGAGGGATGCTTGGGTGGCTCAAGAAGATGGTCAATTTGGAGATCTATATAGTATTTCTAACAAGAGCATTTAGAGTACTCTCAGAGAGACTCTCTTTAAATTTACTGGAATACTTTTTGTGGGTTTTTTTTTTTTTTAGAAATTCTTCTAGTCAATAGAACTGTGGGGTGTTTTTGCATGTTTAATAAAAATAGCAACTTTTTTTGTTTTTAGTTAAATTCCAGCTAGTTAACATACAGGGTAGATGTACAGTATAGTAACTCAACACCTCCATACATCACCCAATGCTCATCACAGGTCCCTTCCTTAAACTCCATCACCTATTTCATCCATCCTCCCCACCCACCTCCCCTCTGGAAACCATCAGTTTGTTCTCTATAGTTAGGAGTCTGTTTCTTGGTTTGCATCTCTCTTTCTTTTCCCTTCCCTTTGCTCATGTGTTTGTTTCTTAAATTCCACACAAGACTGAAATCATACGGTATTTTTTCTTTCCCTTACTGACTCATTTCACTTAGCATAATACTCTCCAGCTCCATTTGTCATGGCAAATGACAAGATTTAATTCCTTTATATGACTAAATAATATTCCATTGTATGTATAGATCACTCTTTATCTATCCATCAGTCAATAGACAATTGGTTGCCTCCATAATTGGGCTATTGTAGATAATGCTGTTATTAACATCAGAGTACATGTATACTTTTGAATTAGTACTTTTGTATTCTTTGGGTAAATACCTGCTAGTGTAATTACTGGACTGTATGGTAGTTCTATTTTTAATTTTTGAGGAACCTCCATGCTGTTTTCCAGAGTGGCTGCACCAGTTTGCATTCTCACTAAAGTGCAAGAAGGCTCCCCTTTCTCCTCATCCTCACCAGCACCTGTTGCTTCTTGTGTTGTAAGAATCTCAGTCTTTTAAAGAGAAAATAAACATTTTTGGTAATTTCATACTAAATATCCTAATTATGCCTTGCCTGAAAATGAAACATTAAAGCAATTTGAAGCACCAGTCATTACTATAGATAAAACATGACTACATGTTTCTTACAAAATCATGAAATCATTCACTTTTTCAACAAATAATTAATACATGCTAACTGTGTGTTAGGCAATGTACTAGGTCATAGAAACACACAGATTAATGAGAACTATATTCTATCCTCATGGAGTTCACATTTCTCACGATGATCATCATCCCATTCTGTAATTTAGCACAACATTGAAGTATGTAATCAACTTCCTCGAAGTCACTGATTTCATAGATAGCTATATGTTGAGTTACTTACAAAAATTCCCCCTGAACTTTTCTATAAAATAACCACATAAAGATGTATATAGCATTATATTTAATGCTAAGTTTCTGTTAAGGGGAATTATATTATATTCAAGCAGAAATAAGTCATCTTAAAAATATTATAAGAGAGCTGCTTCTTACACTGGAAACCATAATTTTTACCACAAACTTCAATGTGTCCAATTTGTGAAAATTTTTCTATAATAATAATAGTAGAGGTAGTGTCTCAGCAAGAAATTTATAATACAATGAAGAGATTTAAGAATTTACAGTAATCAGGGGCACCTGGGTGGCTCAGTGAGTTAAAGTCTTTGCCTTTGGCTCAGGTCATGATCCCGGGGTCCTGGAATCCAGCCCCGCATCGGGCTTTCTGCTCAGCAGGGAGCCTGCTTCCTCCTCTCTCTGTCTGCCTCTCTGCCTACTTGTGATCTGTCTGTCAAATAAATAAATAAAATCTTTAAAAAAAAAGAATTTACAGAAATCATATAAGATGTAAGAATGTAAGAATGACAGAAGAAATACTGTAAAATGAAAAAAAGTTATTATTATAGAATTTTGTTTATCTTAATGCATACAAAATGGATCCAATATGCAAAACAAATTAGGAAAAACAGAGATAAAAAAAAAAGGTAAAATAAGGTATGCTAATTTCATTACCAGAGATAAATAAGTTTAGTCTTCTGGTGGAGGGTGTTTT
The DNA here is from genome assembly GCA_004024625.1 of Mellivora capensis. NCBI lineage: Eukaryota > Metazoa > Chordata > Mammalia > Carnivora > Mustelidae > Mellivora > Mellivora capensis. Next base: position 6,735 of record PISX010026966.1, on the reverse strand, counting down.
TAGACTTCTCTTTACATGCATATATTTTCCCACAAAAACCAGGGTCATATGTGTTCATTGTTTACTACAATGTAATTTTTATTTATCAGTATAATGTAAAAGTACCTTTTATCTTTAAAGGTAGTTCTACACAATCATTTTCAAAGACAGATTACTATTCAATTTCAGGAGTAAGTAGTAATTTTTAAATGCAGTTAGTCCGTTAGAGTCCTAAAGACTTTTTTATATTTAGGTTATCCAACACGTTATCAAAATTCTCCTTATAAAATTTTTTCATAACTGGTACTTCTGTCAGTACTACTGAGTAATAGCTATTTTCTTACACTTTTCCAGTTCTGTTTCGTTAATATTTTTTTCTTAGCTTTGTGTGTATGTGTATGTAATTAGGAAATACACTGAAATATAAGCTGTAGATAATATGTTACCTAACATGATTTGTATTACATATGACAATTAATTTTAATATATTCTTAATTAACAATTTTATTCTTAGTTTATATTCTCAGTGTTATTCTTTGGAAGTCATTTACTAAATAAAGATTACATAAATATTAACATATTTTTACTAAAATGTATTATATAGCTTTTAATGTTTTTCTTTATAGTAAATTAATAGTTGTTAATTTACTTAATTTGGTTAAATTAATTCAATTAAATTAATTTACTTTAATTTACTAAAATTAATCTTTTACAAAAACATCTGCTCTTTCTACTCAAATAAAATAACTTCTTGTACATGAATCATACTGCTTTGAAGCCTGTAACCTTTATTATGTTCTATTTAAAGTGAATCAATCCTCCTCTGTATAATTTAGAAATCTTATGAATCTATGTATATCCAATTACTTTTATAGATTAACTTTAGAATAAATTCACTAAGTGCCCAGAAAATCTCTTGGGGGTTTTGACTGGAATTAAATTAAATTTAAAGAATAAAAATAAAAAATACACTGCTTTAGGACACCTGGGTGGCTCAGTCAGTTAAGCCTCGACTTTTGATTTCAGCTCAGATCATGTGTCAGTGTCGTGAGATCAAGCCCCACATGAGGCTCTACATTCAGTGAAGAGTCTGCTTGAGATTATCTGTCTCCCTCACCTTTTGTGTCTTTCCCTGTTCATGCACACACTCTCTTTCTCTTTTTCTGTTTCTGTCTCTAAATAAATAAATAAAAACCTTAAAAAAAATAAGCACCTTTAAAAAATTGCTTTCCCCTTCAGGAACATGGCATATAAATGTCACTAGAGTTTTAGATTTGCTTTCACATATTTTAGAAATATCACTTATAGGTCTATGCTGACCACATTTAGTGATGTTCTTTTGAATGGAGGAGTTCCCCATTCTGTTCTCCTACCTAGACATTCTTTGAATATATGAAATTATTTTTTAAAAACATTTTATTTATTTATTTATTTAGAGAGAGAGAGAGAGCAAGGGGTGGGACTAAGGAAGAGGGAGAGAGAGAGAGAGAATCTCAAGCAAACTCCCTGCTGAGCATGGAGCCCTACATAGGCCCAATCCCATGACCCCACCACTGAGACCTGAACTGAAATCAAGAGCTGGTCACAACCGACTGAACCACTAAGGTGCCCCTGAAACTTTATTTTTAAAACTTGTACTTAATTACCTTATTTTACTCATTTATTATATTCTTACTTTTTACATTTTCCAACTATTTTTGTTTTATTTATTTTAGATGAATGATTGATCCCATGATCTACAACTTTTTTTCTTTCCTTTCCCCAATATGGACCTGTTTCAACCCCTTGCATTATTTATTTTAGGGTCATATTTTTTTTTTTTAAAGATTTTTATCTATTCATTTGACAGAGAGAGATAGAGAAAGCGCACAAGCAGGGAGAGCTACAGGGAGAGTGAGAGGGAGAAGCAGGTTCCCACTGAGCTGGGAGTTCGATGGTGGGCTTGGGCTCGATCCCAAGACTCTGGGATCATGACCTGCACCAAAGGCAGATGCCTAAATGATTGAACCAACCAGACATCCCTCAGGATCAAGAATATTTTTACAGAAATGTTTTAATAGTAATGATATTAACATGCATTTTAATAGTCTTACTGATTTAAGGGAGATGCTTTAATCCTTTCACTATTAATTAATGTGTTTGTTAATTTCAGTTTATAATGTAATGAACTAAAGCTTGATTAAATATCCTGTAAACTACAAATAACAATAACTAATGCTCTGATACAAGATTTCAGTTCCCATTTTAAATAATAGCAAACATGGTTAACACTTCTGAATACTTACTTTGTTTGAAGCAAAGTTACAAGCACTTATATACATTTATATTTAATTTTCACAATAAAGTTATTAAATAAATAAAACAGATTAAAAGGCATGGAATCTGGGATTTGAATTCAGGTTGTCTAGGTTTAGAGACCTTTCTATGAAAATGGTATGTTGAGTGTCAGTAACTGGTGAAACCTTAACTAAGCTAACTAAGCTGTAATGAAGTAGAACAAACTCTCCTATGTTCTCATCAATATTACTAAGGAGGGCATTAAGGGGAAAATGAATTAAATTTCAGATGTGCTGAATGTGAGCATCTTTGGGATATGAAAGTGGAGAACTCAAGTAAACAGCAATATATACTGATTTGATATTCAGGAGAAAATGCTCAGATTTGTTGTTTATCAGGGCTCAGTCAGCCTAACTGGAGCATTTCCCAAGTTGAGTCACATTGCGATTTGGCGCTAAGTTATAGGTCTGGTGGCCTGGAGAGGAAATGGAGGCAAATGTTAAGGAGGACAAACAATGTCCTAAAAAGTACCCAGTCGTATCTCAATATTTCTCAAGCTTCAAGCAAGAGAGAAGGCTTCATACTTAACAAACAGGGAGGGGATTGGGAGCTAGATCAATTTTTCAGGCACAGAGTTCAAGGGAACCTTCCAAATTTTTAAGCAGACGTTCCCATCCTAAAAGTCAGGGTTCCACTGAGTCCTTATTATGGTCCTGATTTTGACAAAGTGACAGCCTTCTTCCCTGAAGTTCATCCACTCATATAATTAAATGTATTCTACTTTTTCAGCTCTAACTGTCCTCCAGTTTAGGAAGACAAGTCATTTACTACTCTTGAAATTTGAGATAACAAAAGAGTTGTTTTAAAACTCAGAAATTCAGAATTCTTTAGTAAAAGCTATGGTTTCTTTGGAAATATATACCCTGAAAAATTTTTTGAAGCTCTTGATATTTATTTTGAGTCATTTCCACATATCAATAACCACTTCAATGAGATAGTTCTCCACATTATTTTTTCTGCTTTAACCCTATATCTCTTTTTCCTTTCCTTTTTTTTTTTTTTTTTCAACTTAAACGCAACTTGCTTTTGTCTGTCTGGAACAATAGACAGGTGCAGCTACACCCAAACTTATCATTAACAAGAAAATTTTACTGTGCCTTAATTGATCAAAGTCTTTGAAATACCATTTCTTACAGTTGTAATCTAGCAGTAAGGTCACTTTCATTTCTGCCTTAGAGCCCAGCCTACTTTTCCTCTGTCAAGTCTTTCTTGTAATAATTTGTTAAAAACAGGCCTCCCCAACCACCACAGTCAATGAATTTTTTCTTCACCTTTCCTCTACTGGAGCTACAAGTTTAGTAGGCAGAAATTTGCCTTAAAACTTACCACAAGTAGTACTTTACCAAATGGCTTGCTGTAGCATACACCAGATCCGACCTTAGATGTCCTTTTCCACTGCCTCTGCCACTCTCCTCAGTATCCATCACCAGTCCCCCTGCCAACAGCACAGATGTTAGGGGGTTATTTTGGGGTTACTGTTAGTAACGATCACACACCAAGGCTAGCAAGTTCTGTACTTGTTCTTATAGAAAAGGCAGTGCTGTTAGCATTAAGTCTCAAGATGTCTGTGACTTAACATGATAATTATTATTTTTTTTAAGATTATTTATTTGTCAGAGAGAGCGAGCGAGCACAGGCAGACAGAGAGGCAGGCAGAGGCAGAGGGAGAAGCAGGCTCCCCACCGAGCAAGGAGCCCCATGCGGGACTCGATCCTAGGACGCTGGGATCATGACCTGAGCCGAAGGCAGTCGCTTAACCAACTGAGCCACCCAGGCGTCCCAACATGATAATTATTTATGTCTTGTTTATATCACAAACAGATTTTATACAAGTGATTATTTGCCATCGTGAAGCTCTGAAACTCGGTAGTTGAGTCTCCAAGGATGTTGTGGAAGAAAAAGGAGGGGGGAGCCATATTGGTTCTATTAGACAGAACTCGTCAGATAGCATCTACCTAAACCTGAAGCTCTGAAACAGAAAGAAGAATATGAACATTTGGTGAGGGTTAACTATCTATGCCACCTCCCTCTGTTTCTTTTTTTGTCTCCTGTGATTAGCAACAATTTAAAGCCAGAGAATGAATTTTCGGAAAAATCTAAATATTTTCCTTTCCTGGTACACAATGTCCTAGATAAGTGATTGTGAATCTCTTTGGAGGTAAGTTATAAAAATTTAAAAAAAAATTTAAAAAAAGATTTACAGTGTAATATTTTAGTAGCATCATGGAATCCTTACCTAGGGATCTGGGCCCCCTCTATTTGCAGGGTTTCTGGAAGTAAAAAGTAGATCAAATTGGGGCCTGGTTGAGAGGCTCAGAGTCTTCACTCTAATGACATAGTACAAGTCTTTGTTTACAAGATGTAGATAGATGTATAGATGTATATATTAGAGCTCTGGTGAACTGTTAATCTATTTAAGACTAAGGTCAATCATAATCAATATGATATTATTATAAGGTCTTCAAAGATGTGGGGAGCTAACTTTCTCAAACTGAAAGAGAAGGCTGTTTCTGCTTGCCAAGAAGCTCAGTGGCATTTGTGAGCTCAAGAGACTTAGAATCCACCAAAGATAATATTCTTATTATCAGATTCCCTGTTCCATCAGCCCTCTAAATTTTATATAAGCAATCTAATAATGTCAAGAAATATTCAATTTATATTATAATCTGCATATTATATATATATATATATGTAATATGATTTGCAAGATTGAAACATGCATCTTATATTTTGTTATATCAAGTTTATAAAGGTAAAAACTGATAAGAAACTAATCTCAAATCTCCATCACTAAAAGATATTCCCTAGAACCACTAAAGGATATTCCCTAGAATACTGTATAATCAGTTTAGAGTTGAGAAGTGAAGTAACTCTATATATTTTCATCCAAAAGGAATGCAATAGAAGCAACAGAGTGCTTACAAAATTACTGGCTGAGCTGAAGGAAGAGAAGTCAGACAGGGCTGCCAGTAGGTCTTTAAGTCATGCCATTGCAATTGGCATGGATGATACCAGGAAGTGGCTGTGGACACCTAGACTTTAGAAGGCAGCCGGAAATATCTGCTGCAGTACAGCTGCTACACAGCCCTCCAGCTGCTGACTGGCAGGGGACCATGGAGTCCGACTGGTCTCTGCCAACACCCACTGTTGCCAAAAACCCATGCCTCTGCTGCTGCCACTGCCAGAGACAAAAAATCATCTCACTTCTGCCTTCTAAACTCATGTAAGTACATCTCACCAGTAGACTGTAAATAACATCAAAAATCCAAGTGGAAACGAGGGCTGGAGTAAATCCAGATTACAAGTTAGCTCCAACTAGCAAATCATCAGCATATTTTGAAGAAGTCAAAGAGCTGGAGGATTTGCTTGTATGTTACAACAGAGTACTCAGGGCTTCGGAGACAATTTCATGGGATGGACGAGTGTGAAAACCAAGGTTCAGTAGTGATCTGGAGGAGTAGGGGACTCAGTGAAAAAAGACGATTATTTCAAGAGACTTTGTTCTGTTGGGAAAGGGAGAAAAAATTTAATAGTTCAAATGGGACATGAAATTGACTAAAGGTTTCTTGGGGGCCTTACTTCGTTCATTCTTTTTCCTTACCCATCTCTCCTCCCTCCTATTCCCTATTGTATGTATTAGGAAGGACATTTGAAAATATTTATTACCAGGTGAAGGCCTAGTTTACTACTAGTGGGAAAAGACAGAATTTCCAGATACTCTGTAGAAACGGATAATTGGTAAATCAATGTCTCTGAGGAATTCAGAAGGTAAAAAATGTAACAGTGAAGTTAGAAAAGAAAAACTTTGCTTTGCTTCTTTTCTGAGTACTGCTGCTAACCTCTACCATCTTGTTTTGCTGTACGCATTGTTTCTCGGGCTTGAGTTCTGGTAGTAGGCAAAGTTCTGGGTCCCTTTAACATAGGGTTTTCCTGTACCAGCCCTAAAACTATGAAAAATCAATGAATCAGAAAATTTAGAAGTTTGATTTTATAATTATAATTAAAAGAGTATCTGAAACTAGTTTTTCTCTCCATCTTACTGAACAAACACTATGTAAACAATAGTGGCTACCCACTGGCACTTTATATTTTTATGAACTTTAGACTTTTATTTCTAAATAGGCTTTTGACAGTGTCACAATTCTTGGAAATGTTTATGTAGCTATGATTTCTTAATAAAAATATAGTCTGGGGGCCTCTGGGTGGCTCAGTGGGTTAAAGCCTCTGCCTTCAGCTCAGGTCATGATCCCAGGGTCCTGGGATCAAGCCCCACATTGGGCTCTCTGCTCTTTGGAAAGCCTGCTTCCTCCTCTCTCTGCCTGCCTCCCTGCCTACTTGTGATCTCTCTCTCTGTCAAATAAATGAAATCTTAAAAAAATATATAGTCTGGAGTAGTGAAAAGCCATCTGGGCTCACATC
>PISX010026965.1:0-23650 GCA_004024625.1 Mellivora capensis | reverse complement strand
CTGAGTGAAATAAGTCAAGCAGAGAGAGTCAACTATCATATGGTTTCACTTATTTGCGGAGCATAACAAATAACACGGAGGACATGGGGAGATGGAGAGGAGAAGGGAGTTGAGGGAAATTGGGGGGGAGATGAACCATGAGAGACCTGGACTCTGAAAAATAACCTGAGGGTTTTGAAGGGGCGGGGGGTGGGAGGTTTGGGGAGCCTGGTGGTGGGTATTGTGGAGGGCACGCATTGCATGGAGCACTGGGTGTGGTGTAAAACTATGAATTCTGTAACGCTGAAAAGAAAAAAAAAAAAAAAGAAATGCAACTGAAAAAAAAATGAGCTTGCTAAAATATTCCTATATTTCTTTGAGTCTTTTCTCCATTTCATATTTTTAACATTAGTTTTTCTTATCCCAATAAACATATCATAAGTATATTCCTTTGGATCAATAGTCAAAGCTTATGTAACTCATTCTTGCTTATGAACATTTAGGTTATTTTTGTATTTTTATCATGATCAGTATAACCACAAAAAGTACACATCATTTGTATGTTATATATTTACATATAAGTATTTATATATATTTTATATTTATAAAATATAAGTATGTATATCAATATATAAAATATAAGCATTTATATAAATACATGAATATATGTTTATAAAAATATATAATGTATTTATAAAATAATCTGCCCCCTGTTATTTGCCTAAGAGGCAAAATTAAATTTTATTTATGTCATTCATGGAATGAAAGTTTTATATTACTTTTTGTAATCAAATTTAGTAAGAGTTTGTGACTTCCTTCCTAAATTTTATGCATGGAAATTTATTTTCTAATCAGAGATCATGTAGTTATTTTTGTATGTATTTTCTTCTCTATTTTGGGTTTTTTTTCTCACTTAATAATTTGGTCTACTCAGAATTTATTCTGGTGTCTGTGAGAGGGAGCTATTTCTGCACTTTTCCTTCAACTTGCTAATCATTTGCCAAATAATACCTGTTTTTGTCATTGTTTTGCATTGATGTTTTTGTCAAATATAAAATTCTCATACATACTGGGTTCTGTTTTGGGGCTCTCTCTTATTTTCATTGATGTGGTTTATTTTGTTTTTCAATTTCATTCTGATTAATGATTTTTAAGGAGCGAGACCCTTCTCTAGAATTAAAGACTATATTTTCAAAAAGGTTACAGCTGGAGAGACAAAACCCATGTGAAGGCGCGTGAACAGATGCCCCTGGGGGAGAGAGTGGCCACCTGGGTGGGTGGGCGTAGGATGAGACACAGCTGAATGCATACCTCATTCCGGCAGAGCCTAAAAGATCAGCGGGAGTGGACGGTGCAGGTGGACAATGGGAGACTCTTTGGCTTGAGTTCATGGAGGCAAGACAGAGACACTGGGGGTTCCAGAAAATTTCAGTGCTGGGGTTCGGGCAAGCTGGAGGCAGCATGTGCAGGGCTTGGCCAGGGAACGCACCCTGAGCTGTATCCACAGATAATTGCAAATGTTTACTCACACAATGTCATCTTAAGTTTCAGATCCTTCGAGAATAGACTGGCACATAAGAGGTAACATGCATTTCTGTAAAGTCATCATTTTCAGTGTTTTCCCTTCTTGGCCTTGACAAAACATCCTCTGTCCTACTGTCTGTGAGTGAGGGGTTTCTGCGGAAGGGATGTCTCAGTGGGAGGTAATGTCACACCCCTTCTTGTTCATTGTTCTGATACTTTCTACTCTGTAGGAATGTTCTCACTCACCGAAATGTCTCTGGGAGTATCTTACCATGTGGGAAGATTTGAAAAATACTAAACTTCGTTTAGTAAATGCACTTTCCATGTGCATTTCTAGCTCCCAAGTTCACATGGCTATTCATTCTTTGGCCTTTGCAGGACAGCTCTAGCTTCCAAACCGTCATGCTTTGCCACATTGGTGGGAGCATCCCTGACTTCCTCAAAATTATTTTAAAAAGTTGCTAAGTAGACCTACTGCCTGCTACGATTGAATTGTCCCACTGGTCCCCTTGCCATGGGACCAACAGCTGTTGGATGCCTCACCTGTGGTGGCTCTGTTCCCTGACTGCCAGCCTGCTGGTGCTTGGCCTGGGTGGCTTGTGCCCGGATGATCTGAGTCCACGGCAGGGTCTCCTGTGTCCAGCAGCGTTCCTCACAGCTACTCTGGTCATCCAGGTCCTGGAGCGGAGACAACTCAAAGCCAGGTCCGTGCTTGTCCCCAGCCGTCATGGAATGAGAGCGAGAAGCAAACCTCACTCTTAAGATAACAGTGTCCTCTGATGGGTAAGTGGTCACTTTTCTCTGTAATTTTTAAAGTTTCTTATTTCATATTTATGAAGACCATTTACATATACTTAAAATTATTTAGGTTTTATTTTACTTAAGTTGTTTATCCTAATTCAAATGGAATAAGCCTGGTGTTTTTTTGGACCAGGGGGAATAAATAAGGTACAAGCTTGTCCAAAGCCTAAACTTTGCAATGAATCTAAGAATTCCTTAAAACCTCTGTGCTGAGGTTCAAGCCATCACAGGGAAAGAAGCCACCATTTGCAGAGAGAGGGGGGGATCTCACCCACAGCACAAACTATTTCATAGTGTTTTGAAGCACTTTCTAAGTGAATTTACTAAGATCGATCTACATACGGAATCACGTCTGTCTCTTGAAATATCTCCATCCTTTTGCGACTGATCTTGCATCTCTAGCTCCTGCTGTTTGTATTTCCGAGGAGTACATCTGAAACTGAAGAGTAACACAACTGATGTTTTATAACAACTTGGTTCTCCTTGCAGCTTCGTTACTTGATTACCAACGCCTACTATGTATGTTTCCTGCTTAGTTTCTCTCTTAGCCAATCTCTCACTAAACACATTTTGGCTACCTGCCCATCATTTCCAGCCTTGTCGATCAACACCCTCTCACCGACCCACTGCCTTTTACAACGAAAACACTCGCTTAACTAATCCGATCCACCAAAAGGAATATGCTGTCTTACGAGCAATAAAATTAAGAAGTTTATTCCATGATTTCTTTCCCTTTTGGCTTTGGCAAAAAATTACTTTATTTAATGTCTGAAGTGCTGTTGGCCCCTGATGTTTTAGCACTTTGCTTCTGCCTCAATAATACAAAATATCAATGTAGACTTTTTTCCCCTTTTTATTATTTTACTTGTGTTAACATTTTATCTCTCGTTTTGCTGGCTTATCCTCAATTTCCTTTCTTTTTCTCCTAGCATTTCATGTTTCATCTGTGTAATGCCTTTTCCGTCCTTAACCCACCCCTGCTCGTCCACGTAAATCACGTTTTATTTCTGTCCCGGAAGGCCTTATGGTAATTAAATAATGGTGTTTCTTCTAATATTTCTAGGAACACTTTATTATTTTATACTAGACATATTGGATGCTGTGAATTGAAATGGACTTCAGGCAATCGCTTACTTTCAATATTGGTCTGTCATTAGGTTATGTCTAAAGGACAAAATCAAGCATATTCTGTTTTCTGATGTAGTAAATGTAATTGATGTGAAGACTATTTGCTCTTCTATGAAGGCAATGATACAAGCCATAAAAGGATATCTGAATTTTTTCCTGTGAGCAAAAAGGAGGAGGTTCTAATCGTGTAAGAAGTGGAACTGAGAGTTTTGTTTGAAAAGGATAAAGCCACAGATTGAGATCTACACTTGAGACAATATTGATCTTGGGATCTAATGTATGTGGTTTTATTTCAAACAAAAGGGAAAAAGAAGTCTAGTGTGTGTGTGACCTCATGGAGCAAGCCAGCCTGTGGAGAATGGGCCACATGGACACGGGGTAGCTGACCCTTCCCAAACCCTGGTTTCCTCACTGGTGAAGCATCATTGAGGAGATTAGTGAGAAAATGTCTGTAAGCACCAGTGACTTGTCAGAAACATTTAGTTCCTTTCTTTTGTATCTCATAGTCCCCGCTAAAGACGGGTGAAAGCTGCACTCTTGTTTTCCTGTGGTTTTAAATTGTTTGTAATAGCTGTGATTTATTTCCTTGTTCAGAGCCTGAATTTTAATATTCCTAATTGTAAAGCTGCATACCTCATCGATTGGCACGCAAATGCAAACACACTTGCATACACTACACATAACACACACACACAGAAGCACATGCCATGTCCATAACTCTTGGGATTAGCATTCAACATGATGAGAACAGTTTGAGGTATGCTCTTAAGTTTGCCTGGATCACATGAGCTTATGTCCTCGGAGGCTTGTCAACACTGAATTGGGATTTTGAGATAGCAGCTCTGCATACGTAGGGAAATGAAGTCGCAAAAGTCCACACAAAGAAAATTCCTGTTATTTTGCAAAATACTAATAATGATGAAAACTAGATGTACCTGGAAGTCATTGATGGAAAATCCAAGTAATGTATTCTTTTAGGAAATAGTCCAAGAAAATCTGTAAGCTCTCTTTCTTTAGGTAAGACTTATATAAACTGATTATTTCTTTCACCTGGTTGCTAAGAGGTTCTCAGATGAATACAATGTATGATTAAATGAGATTTTTTGAAAAGTACTTTGTAAAATATAAATTGACATACAAATGGTACTGCAAGTATACGTCCCTGAAGTAAGAAACAGAGCTTTTCTTCTCTTACATGTCTCTCTTCTCACCAATGTTTATATACTTTTAATTTGGAATATGATTTTATGTTTTTAACAATATAAATATTATTTTACATGTGTATTATTTTTAGTTTTTAAATTTTATTTTATTTATTTTTGTTTGCCTTATATGTATATTATTTTATTTATGCTTAACATACTTACATGTTTTATCTGTATGTATTTATGAAGTACAGTGTGATTTGTAAGTAAATAATATAGAAAACATCTTCAGAATATTCAAGAGTCAGGAAAAGCAATGTTCGTTATATTGGAAGTCTCTTGACTCTTATTAGCTTTTTCCAGCCCTCCTGAGATGTAATTGACATATGACATTGTGTAGGTTTAAAGTGTACAATGTGATGATTTGCTACCCACCCATATTGCAACATGTTTACCAAAATAAACTTAATCAACACGTCTTTCACATCGCATAATTACCCTTTAGTTCTTGTCATTGCTATGTGAGAATGCTTAAGATCTACTCTCAGAACAACTTTCAAGTAGACAACACAGTATTGCTAATTACGGTCCATGCTGTGAGCTAGATCCTTGGAGCAAACCCATCTTATACCTGAAAGTCTGAAAACTTGGACCAACATCTCCCTATCTCCCTGAGCTCCTGGCAATCACCATTCTACTCTCCATTACTAAGAGTTCAGCTATTTTTAATTCCCCAGATAAGGGAGAACAAACAGTATTTGTTTTTAGAGAAATATTTTCAATATTCTTGTCTGACTTTTTTCAGCTTAGAATAATGCCCTCATGTTCTACCTATGTTGTTGCAAATAGTAGGACTTCTTTTCTCATAAATGAATATATATTCATTTTATGTATATATATATTCATATTTTGTTTATCTATTCATCCATCAGTGGACACGTAGGTTGCTTTCATGTGTTGGTTATGATAAATAATGTTTCAATGAATATGAGAATACAGGTATCTCTTCCAGATACTGATTTCTTTTCTTTTGGTAAATACCCAGAGTTGGAGTTGCTGGGTCCCGTGCTAGCTCTGTTTTTATGAAGAACTTCCATAGTGTTTTCACAGTGACTGCATCAATTTCTATCCCCACTAAAAGTGCACGGGGTTCATTTTCCCCCACTTCCTCACAACACTAGTGATTGTCTTTTGTACCTTGGATGTTTTTATGTCTTTGGAAATCAGGTGCTTTGCTCATTTTAAAATTAAAGATTTAATTACTTATTTGCTATTGAGCTCTATGGGTTCCTTGTGTATTTTAGATCTTAACCCCTTATAAGATACAGGATTTGCAAATATTTTCTTCCATTCTATAAGCTATCCTTTCATTTTGTTGATGGTTTCCCTTGCTGTACAGAAGCTTTTACCTTGATGTGATCCTATGCATTGATTTCTGTCGGTGTTGCTTGTGTTTTTGGTGTCAAACCCAAAAAATTGTTGTCAAGGCCAAAGTCAAGGTGTTTTTTCCCTATGTTTTCTTCTAGAAGTTTTATAGTTTCAAGTTCCATGTTTAAGGGAAGTCTTTTTCTTTTAAGATTTTATTTATTTACTTGACAGACAGAGATCACAAGTAGGCAGAGAGGCAGACAGAGGGAGAGAGGGAAGCAGGCTCCCCGCTGAGCAGAGAGCCCGATGCGGGGCTTGGTCCCAGGACCCTGAGATCATGACCTGAGCCGAAAGCAGAGGCTTTAATCCACTGAGCCACCCAGATGCCCCTAAGGGAGTTTTTTAATAAAACATTATTATTATTCTTTTTCTTTTTTGCCCAGAATTTGACCAATCCAAATGAAATTACATGGACAGAACTAACTGTCCTCAAGGCTTTCTAGACTTGAATCACCCCCTAAAATATATTCTTTCTCTTCTTTTCTACGTGTTTATATTAGCTAGTCCTCCCTTTAATAAGAAAGCAAGTACTTTATTTTATCATAGCATCCAAATATTCAGTTACATACCTTGTGATTTAAGTGATATTGAAATAAAGGATTGATTGTGGAATATTCATCACGTTCTTACATTAAAAATTATGATCTGTTATGCTGAAAAGAAAAAAAATAAATTAAAAAAAATTATGATCCCTGCAAGCTCTAATTTCAACTGAAACATTAACAATAACACTACTTAGCATTTGCCTAGCACCTTAGACTCTCATAGAACTCAGCTATTATTAATTGGTTAATCTTCTCACAAGCCCTCTGAGGAGGGCAGCATTACCCTTTCTTTTTGCAGACCGAGGAGTTAAGGCACTTGCCCACGGGCCCAGACATTCTGGTTACACTTGAACTCGGAGCTTGACCTCTAATGTTTCCTGCCGACCACAGAACTCAGCTGTTCAATATTCGTAGATTAAAACACAGCAGATAAGGACACATCAAAATGGGTTTTGAGCTGCTTGGTGACAAGACAGTAAATAGTTAAAGCAGACTTTTTGCTTTTATCTGTCTTGGAGCTTTTCTAAGGAAGTCACGGCTCATTTTGTAAAATTATAGTAATTTTAAAACAGAAAATGAAACCGGGTTCTTGGTAGAAAGGTCAATGTGAGGAAGAGAATGACCCACTTCCTCTTTACTCATTGAGTTAACTGAAAATTGGACTGGTTGGCCAGGAGCACTCTAGTCGTGTTCTCAGGGCCCTGACAGTCTCCTCCCATCCAGAAGCAAGCTTACTCGGAGCAGAGGAGGGGGCTGGTACTCATGCATTAGGCACCGGCTCTCCCCACCTTGCCCCTGTGGTCTGCGTGATAGCTAACCTCCGCACGGGTCTGCTGGAGGCTCTTCCCTCCTTCCTTGCAAGGCCATCCAGGCCTCTGCATTCTCTGAGGTTGCCTTTCCTCGGGTCAGCAAAACCCGACTCCAGTGTCCATTTTTCAACTTTTAGAAAAACATGTTTTGTTCTGTTTTGTTTTGGGGGACGGGGGAACTCAATGGATTCCTTTCTAAAACTAAATGACTTTCTGCTTATCAGGTGGGAATCATTGGTTTTTGAACATGCACATTGTGGGTTTTTCTCTCCCACAAAGCCAGGTCCTCAGTTTTCATACATGGGAGAGTCTGGCTGCCCAGGAGGTGAGACAAGATTCACCCTGGCCCCACGTGAGTGTTTGGTAAGTGCTCTTGCAACATTTTCTACTACTGCTGCTGCTCAGGCAAAGATTCCTTTTAAAGAAATAGAACAGAAATCCCTGAGCCTCCAACGCTAGAGCCCATGACAAAAAGGAAGGCTTTTTGGGTATGAATCTCTCTGCCAGGCCAAGGGAGGGTGAGCCGTGGAAGAGCCAGTCATATACAGAAATTGTAAATCTCACTGATAAACAAAACACAGTCATTTCCAGTACTTGGCATGTCATCCTTTCTGGTAAAAATTTTTTGAGGATTCACTCAATATAGAAATCAATTATAAATTGTGCACTATCATAAAACATTTACAAAAAAATTCAAATATAAGATACATTTTATTTTTTTTTAAATATTTTATTTACGTATTGGAGAGAGAGAGAGAGTGCACAAGTAGGGGGAGCAGCAGGCAGAGGGAGAGGGAGAAGCGGGCTTCCCGCTGAGCAGGGAGTCCCACGCGGGGCTCAATTCCAGGACCCTGAGATCATGACTTGCGATCATGATCTGAAGGCAGGGGCTTAACCAACTGAGACACACAGGTGGCCCTATAAGATACATTTTAAAAGACTATTTTAAGTAATTAAATATACTCCAAAAGTATACAATTATTATTATAATGGATTATGGTAAAAGCAATAAATGCTTTTTCATTTTTAAAAATTTCGTTTTATGTCAGGGTGCCTGGGTGGCTCAGTGGGTTAAAGCCTCTATCTTTGGCTCAGGTCATGATCCCAGGGTCCTGGGATAGAGCCTCACATCGGGCTCTCTGCTCAGCAGGGAGTCTGCTTCCCCCCACCCCCTCCGCCTGCCTCTCTGCCTACTTATGATCTCTGTCTGTCCAATAAATAAATAAAATCTTTAAAAAATTGTTTTATGTTTTATAACACAATTCAAATGTCCCATTATAAAAGTCCGATTTATTTTCTCTACTTGGTTTCAATGGCTATTGTGATTACAAAATAAAAAATTCTTCACAAAAATTCGTCATTCTGAGTGAGAAAAATTCATCATGAGCTTTACTTAAGTCATAATATTTGTTTTTCAAACTTATGATATTTGCTTTTCAAACTTCTATGCAGCAATTTTGTTGAATTCTGGCTATTAAACTTCCTATATTTCTTTATCAATCAATTGTACCACCAAACTAGTAGGAGTATGTGTCTTTTATCATCATTCTTGGCCAATTTGGGGGGAAAAAACTTAAGCAGATAAGAGGATTTTAAATTTCTAGCTTGTAGCTGTGAGGATTTTTTTTAAAGATTTTATTTATTTATTTGACAGACAGAGATCACAAGTAGGCAGAGAGGCAGGCAGAGAGAGAGGAGGAAGTAGGCTCCCCGCCAAGCAGAGAGCCCGATGCTGGGGCTCGATCCCAGGATGCTGCGATCATGACCTGAGCGGAAGGCAGAGGGTTAACCCAGCCAACCAGGCACCCGGAGGATTTTTTTTTTCTTTTTTTTTTTTTTTTTTTTTTTTTTTTCAGAGAAAGAGAGAGAGAGCATGAGCCTGGGGGAGAGAGTACAGCAGAGGGAGAGGGAGAAGCAGACTCCCCGCTGAGCAAGGAGCCTGATGCGGGACTCGATCCCAGGACCCTGAGATCATGACCTGAGCTGAAGGCTGCTGCTCAACTGACTGAGCCACCCAGGCATCCCCCGGGGATTTTTTTTAAATGGATAATGCATTTACATTATTTTTACCACAAATTACAGATTAAGGAAACTTAGTCATCTCCTTCTTTCCAATTATTTACAAGTATCTGTTTCTTTCAAAAGTTGCTGCTTTCTATCATTTTGTTAGTATAAAACTCTGTCCGTTAGTATGTATTTAGTTGCAAATGACAGACAACTTGACTCACAGTGCCTAGTCATAAAGGTATTAAATAACTTGTGTAATAGGAGGCTCCCACAAGATGGAATGGTAACACTGTGGCATCATCAAGGACCTACACTCTTCTTTCTTTCCTTTCTGCCATCCTTAGCATGCTTGTTTTTCTCCTCATGCTGGTATCTCATGCTTGCAAAATGACTGCTGTTGCTCCAGCCATCCTGTACTCATTTACATGAGTATCCTGAACAGATAGGAATAAGGTAAGGGGTATGGAGCAGTGTTGTTTCTCTTCTTTATTATCTGCTCATTATTGTGGAAATTAAATCATATCATTTGAATCTAGCTGAGAAAAGCTCATAGTAGAAGTAGGAGAAAGGTCACCACAGCTATTTCTTTATGCTTAATTTGCCTGCGTATTCATATCATCTCAAAGCAGTTCTTTTACTTGAAACTTTCAAGCCACTTGTCAATTTTGTGAGGGTTGGTTGGTATATACCAGATAATGTCAGGTCGATTACATTAACAAGATTTGGAACCTCTGCGTGCAGAAGTCCAGTCTGCCCTCAGGACAGCTGTGTGCTCCATGTGTCATAGGACCAACAGATAGGAGCAACCGGCGTCACTGTGCAGTGAATGCTAGGGATATTTATCTTCTTTCTTACTGATAGAAATAGGTCTCTATTGCTCTTCCAAGCCTTGTTTTTTGCAATCCCTGGAAATAGGTCCTCTGTTTTGGGACCCCCTAGGCTGGACAGTTAATTTCACAATGCACAAAGAAAAACTTCAAGTGTCCTCTTTCTACTGACCACAAGTGGGCTGACCGTGGAGTTCCACAGAACCTACTCACAACGCACAGCCTTAATACCTACTGGTTGTCAATGTCATCACCTAAACGTGTCCCTAAAACAACAAAAACAGAAATGGACTCATTTTCGCCCTCGAGAGCTTTATGGAAGAGCGTTGCTCGAGCTCTAAGTCTTGCACAATGTAAGACAACCTGTAACTTTTAGACACTTGTAAAGGGAAGACGTGCAAGATGGACCTCTCAAATTCTGGCTACAGTAACAAACACAGTTAAGGGAAAGGACCTGAGGATTTGAACCTAACTTTTCCTTTTGCTCGAAGTCACTTACATTTAAATGCTAGCTAACCCTCTTCCTTCCTGGGTCTTGGGCTGTGGCCGAAGTAAAGCTTCGAGAGTGGAGACACCAAACCGGGTGGGGAGGCTACGGTGAAGAGGTCGTGGGATGTTTTTCAGCCTCAAAGGACTTCAACTGTGACCTTCTGGGTATCCAGAAATGATATATCTTAGGCCTCAAGGTGAAAGTTGGATTGATATTTCCCAAAGGTAAATGATAATTGGTTGGCTTTTTCTTTTAGTCCTTGAGGATCCCATATTCTTTCTCTCTGAGAATCCTGGGCAGTCTACCCGCCTCCCAATCCCACCTTTTTTTTTTTTTTTTTTTTAAAGCATTAGACTTAACACAACTTAAATCTTGGAAAATATGTCAATGCATTTCAGCACCTGGGCACACAATTAATCTTCATCTATCTCTGGTAATATAAACACACCTGTGGGACGTTTTTCATTGAATGCATGAAAAGAAAACTCGCAATAAATCTCAGACGGATCACTTTATCACGACCGACAGTGCTGCTGGGGGCTCCCTCTTGAGGAGTGTAATTTGGGAGTATATAAGAGCAGGAGACTGATTTCTACAGAGCCCTCCCCTCTCCTTAGTATTTATCCCAAGCTGCGTGACGTTCCTCCTTTTTAACAAAACAAAAAAAACTGACAATATACGATTCTTATGGTTAATTTATGGGACTGAAAGTCCACACGCACAGACGCTCCCACACGCACTATTGCTGGTAGTGCCCGGAGGACACAAATGGCATCTGAGAACGTGCGTGGGATTGACACTTGCCTTGCCCACTCAGTGGTGTCCCTCTAGAATGTGTTTCTCCAGGGAGGCGAGAGAGAACGATCCAGTCCCTCACCCCGCGGGGACTCCCGGGGAGTCTGCTAAGTGGAAACCTCAATGTCCTTATCAGGGCTCAGGTGAGCTCATCATTAGCTGAGTGTGGATCCAATATCTCCTGTTCTGTGGTAGCATTTTTCAGGCTGCTCCAGAATGTTCTGGAGCCATGCCACAGCAGTCTCATGTGTGGGTGGGAGATGCCCTGTGGGGAAGCCCCATCCCAGGAGCTCAAGCAGCCCCCATCTCTGATGAGAACACCTTCGCTTTGATCGGTTTTACCCATTTGGGCTCTGCCTATGATTTTGCACAGCTGTTCAGCTCGATTTGGAGACCACTGATCTATGAGAGATAAAGAGTAAAGAAAACTTCCAAAATCACCCCTCTGCTGCAGAGATCACACTTTATTTTCTGAGTTGATTAACTCTGCTCTCCTGAATTCAATGGCAATGTGGCTTTGTGACTATAAGGTTACAAATATTACAGTGTGCAGCTTTCTTTCCGTATTTTGAGTTTGGTGAAATCTCCCCAAAGTAGAAGGAAAAAAAATTGTTTCTCTTGGGAGGACTGGGGAACAATGAAGTTTGAATTATAAAGATCAACTTATAAACTTTTTAGTTTGATAAAATTGTAGATTTAGGCTTATAGAGAAGCTCCAAAAAAAATGCCCAACTCCCTACACCCCTTGTCCATTCCCCTAATGTTAACAGCTCATGAACCCTAGAACAATGATCAAAACGGGGAGAATTGACATTAATGTAGTGTTCTGAACCCATCTATGTGCTCTGTTTAAATTTTGCCAGTTTTCTCACTCATGTCCCTTTTCTAGTCCAAGTTCCAGCCCAGCATCCTGCATTTCACCTAGTTGTCCTGGGTCCTCTGTCTACTTCAATCCTTGACATTCCCTCAGTCTGTTTTCCATGAAGACTCTCTGTGGTTCTGTCCACCAGTATTGACTGGTCAATACTGACTTTCACCAACTTGTGTCTGAAAATGAGATTTAATATTCGTTAGGCACTATTCAGCAGCAAGCTCAGATGTAGCAAAGTGATACACAATGAACATTTATTATCTACCTATATGGACCAGTTGTCAAAGTCCTAGGTTTTGACAGCTTAGAGACTGTGTAAATCAGTAAAATTTCTGCCCAGACTCTAATATTCCATGTGCTGAACATAAATCTACATAAAGATGTGGTTATAACGCCATGAATTTACTGGGTCTGGTTGTGTTCCATGGATTTACCAAGAAAGTAATGGATTGATCATTTTTATTTTGTTTCAGGATGTGTTCTTTTAGTTTCTAAAAACAAGGAATCAGGAGGGGGTGGTTCTCTGTCTATATGTAAATAATTTTTAATTGTATTATTTTAAGGTCAAATAAGTTTGTGTGACGTTTAAGTGAAAAATTCTCTTCATCAGAGTATGTGCTCATTTTTTCCTTAAATTTAGTTTCAGGGGCACATGAAAAGGATTTTTATCTTCTAAGTACTGGGGAAAGGGGTCTCTCTATTTTTCTTAGGTTAATTGCATTAAAAAGTGATATTCAAGGAGCTCCTTGCTGTGTCAGCTGGTTAAGCCTCTGGTTCTTGATTTTAACTCAGGTCATGACCTCAGGGTTGTGAGATTGAGTCCCATTTTGGGCTCTGCCCTGGACATGGAACCTGCTTGGGATTCTCTCTTTCCTCTCCCTCTACCCCTCCTTCCTACTTGCATGCTCTCGCTCTCTCTTTCTCCCTAAAACAATTAAAAAAAATGTTTATTTAAAAATTTATATTTGAAGTACACCAAATTTCCACCAACATTTGATATATCAGTTTCTAAAAAGAGTGTGCTACCATCTCTCACGGTGTTTGTGGGTTTTTCACTTTAATTTCTCCTGCAGTGCTCTCAAGTTTTTCTTTGTAGACTTACAGTTCCTTTCTTAAGAGAACACAACTTCAACACTCTTCATCTTTCTGGTGTATTGCTTCTCTTAGTATTGCCATGGTTAAATTTATGTTTCAACTTGACCAGGCCATGGTATCTAGATATTTGGTCAACATTACCCCGGTTGTTTCCATGAAGGTGCTTTCTTGGATAAGATTAATATTTAAGTTAGTAAAAGAGATTACCCTCCATTACATGGATAGGTGGACCTCGTCTAATCAGTTGAAGGCCTTAATAGAACAAAGACTGACCTCCCTTAAGCAGGAGGGAATTCTGATAGAAGATTGCCTTTGGACTCTGTGATTAATAACTTTGTGTTACAACCTGACAGGACCATGAGGTAGTCAGAAATTTGGTTAAATGTTAGGCTAGGTGTTTCCTTAAAGATTTTTTTTGGATGAAGGAACACCTAAATAAGCATACTAAGTAAAGAAGATTTCCCTCCATAACACAGCTGGGCCATACTCAGTGAGTTGAAAACCTAAATAGAACAAAAGGCTGGCTCTTCCCCAGTAAGAGAATTTTACTGATTGCCTTTAAACTGGGACATCAGCTCTTCCTGGATACACAGCTGGCTGCCAGGCTTTGGACTTGAATTGGGACATAAGCTCAGAAGATTTTAGACTTGCTAGTTTCCATAACGTTGTGGGTCAATTTCTTAAATAAATGTCTTTCTTTCCATATATTCATATCCTATTTCTCTGTATTAGTCAGAACATTGGCTAATACAATTATTATGTAGAATCCTCTTTATCCCTAGTAATAATTTTTGCCCTCAAGTCAATTTTGTCTAATATGGATGGTGCCATACCAGCTTGAATTTGGCCCTTTTTCTATTCTTTTCATTCAATCTTTTTGTGTCATATGAAATGGTTTTTCTTATAGCTGGTTATTCTTATAGCTGGATTATTTTTCTTATCCAATCTGAAAATCTCTGTCTTTTAATGTATAAATATAACCCACTTATATTTATTGTTCAATTGATGTGTATTTGAACAGACTTCTGTCATTGCATTTTATGTTTTCCATTTAGCAGGCTCTTTCTTGTCTTCTTTTCCCATGTCCTATTGGATCCATCATATCTTCTTTCTATTTCCTTTTTCCCAAACTTGTTTGGAGCTTGCAGTAACAACAGCTAAGGTTTGTTAATAGCTTATTGTGTAACCTACATTGTTAAGTATAACCTTCACCACAACATTATGAACTATCTCTGATTATGACTTTTATTTAGAGGTGAGGAAACTGGTATGGAAGGATACAGTGACTCAGCTAATGCCACATTAAAGACTTGTCATGAGGCCATACTCTCAAGAAACCTCATTATAACAATTCTCTAGTTATATATTGCATTTATAGTTCTTTAGTGTTGGCACCGTATTTTCACAAGTGTTCTTGACTTAATGAAGTCCCAACAATCAATGTCAATGTGTTCTTTTTAAACAATGGAAGGATCCTAAAAAGTTTTTTCCCTGATCCCTTCTTTCTGTTTCTGTTATTGTCTACTAATTTGTTAATACTATATGTAACTACCACTTTCCAAATTCATTATTATTATTCATATTAAAAGCTTACTTAGACATCTTAATTTCCTCCTCTCATTGCCATTTGCACCTGCTCTTTTTCCTGTTCAGATGCTTTTTTCCTGAGATGTGCTTCTAATGCTGGAAGTTCTAACAAGTGTCTGTAAATGGCAATGTCTATTGGTGGTTGTTTTTCTGCCAATAAACTTATTTTGCTCAGATTCATAAGGTTATTTGGAAGGATATAGGTTTTTACATTTTTATTTTCCTTCAGTACTTCAAATGTATCATTCAATTGTCGTGGCAGCTGTTGTGTTATGTGATTTTCTCTCAGCAATTGTATTTGTTTTATTGGTAATCTTTTCAGAAGGTCTATTTGATGGCTGTCAGAGTTGCCTATTACTTTTTTAAATCAATTTTGTTTTGGAATAGATTCAGATTGATGGAAAAGTTACGAGGATAGTGCAGAGTCCTTTTTGCCTGCTGTTACATCTTCCATTAGCATAGTACATCTGTCACAACTAGAAACCAGTGTTGGTGCATTGTTAGACATACAACTAAACTCCACAATTTATTTGGATTCTGGCAGTTTTTCCTGATGTCCCTTTTCAGTTCCAGCATCTCATTCAGGGGATGCATCGTGTCCCTTTAGGTGCTTCATGGCTGTGAGGGTTCTCAGACTTCCCTTGTTTTTGAGGACCTTGGCCATTTTGAGGAAGACTGGCCAAGTATTTTGTAGGATGTCCCTCATGTCAAGGGTACATCTTATTGACATAACTTGCTGTTGATAACGCTAACCTTGATCATTTGGTCACAGAGGTGCTGGGCAGATATTCTCCACTGAAAGCTAATGTCATCACATCTACTATGACTCTTGGTAAGGAAGTCAGTAGGTGGAGACCACACTCAATGTTGAATTAGGGGAGAGGGAATTTAGCCTCTGTCTATTTTTTATCATGGGTTTCTATTTTTTTTAAAATCTCTATAACCATCTTAAACTTCAGAGTTATTTCATATTTGTTCATATGGCTGTATTATTTCTAATTCTTGAAGGATTGTGATTCTTCTCCTGAATCAATCTGTTGACTCTCCCTCATCTGGCTTCATCTCTCATGAGTTTGAAATTTTTTTTATCGTGAGTTGCTCTTTTGAGGGGGTTGCCTGCTCTGTGATGGACCTGTTTACTTCCAGGTTGTGTTGTGTTTTGCTTTTCTGCTCTGCTGAGCTCCAACAGATTTCAATGGGTATAGCCCAACATTTATGATCATGGCTTGGTTCAGAGTTCCCTCCCTATGTGCACAAAGCTAAACACCACTCTGAGAGTTTTTATTTCTCTCAGATGACTCTCCTCTTCCACATAGGACCCTGTGAGGTGGCAGGCCTCCTTGTTGCTTCTCAGTGCCAGCTATAGGGTGGTACTACTGGATCACTCTTACGCCTCAGAGATCTCGGCTGCAGGAGCAGAACACACAGCTCTTTGCCAGACGGCCTTGAGGCCTGAGGTAATAGCAGCCTTGGGCGTCTACTTCCCACCCCATCCTTGATTTCTTTCTTCATTTCTGGAACCTCAAGATTGCCCTTTCTTCCAAAGGTGATGTGATTTCTTAAAAATTTCATGTGTCAGCCAGCGTTTTTATGTGCCGGGAGCCAACCCCTCTAAGCCTCTCAGTCGGCCATTTTACCGGAAGCCTGTTCTGGTTCTATTGGTAATACAGTATTTCTTATGTTGACATGTCATTCTGTGGAGCGAAGGAAGGGGAAATTTTGACCTAGAATGTTAGTCTTCCTGGGGTTGCTAGAGATCTTCTAGTAGTTATGTTTAAGATTCAAAAGTCTTTTAGGGTAAATGCATCCTTCACTTCTGAAATTAGTGATTAAATATTCACTGAGAACCTGTTATGTGTAAGGTAGTTTATGACAAACCAATGAGGAAGACATAACTTTTGCTTTACAGAGATAAACCAGGAAGAAGAAAGTGAAAAGTTATAAGTGACTTAAAATAGTTTACAGAAACATTTGCAGGAGGCTACAGAAGGATGAGATAAATCTCCAGGTAAGAAGATCTGGCAGGGTGTGATGGAGGAAAGCATGAACTGAGCCTGAAGAATGGATACAATTTTGAGATGCAATTGCGGATTGGGGTAAGCTCATACTGGGAAGAAAATGTCAAGCAAGGAGGCCACTACCCTACCTGAAATTTGGTGCACATGTCGGGTACAAAGCAGTCCTCGCTGGATTCACGATGCAGGAGACAGTCCGTCATTGATTCAGAGTAGTAGAAAGTGCTACAAACAATTTATTTACATTGGAGTAAGACAGTCTTAGGGACAAGCCCATTGTTGAGGATGGGGCAGATGTAATCAAAGGAAACTTCCTAACAATTAAAACAATAACTCAGAAACGAATATCCAAAGCAAGTTGTCAGCAGCCTCATATCCGCCAGTAATCTTGGCAAACTTGTCCCAAGTGCAGGACAAGTGGTGCCCCATGGAGACACTGTTCTGGGTTTGAGGCCCGAGCCCCATGCCAAGGGTCACGTGCCCAGGACGGTGGGAGAGAATGGCTGTCAGGGGAGCAAGAATCTGAGCGCCTGTCAGGGTTTTCTTGTTGCTGGCTTTTCCTGCCAAGTCACTAAGGAGAATATGCTGCATTGCACTTAACCAAAAACTTAAAAACCATATTAACTTATTAATAACATCACCACATATTAGTAAGCATTATATAGTTCTCGTGTTCAAAGCACTTTCTGAAGTTTAGCTGATCAATTAAAAATGGCGTCTTCTTGACACTAACTTAGCTCTGAGCCCAGAGACCGCTGTGTGCTGGGAGCCGGTCACAGACTTTGCTCTGTCAAGTGAGTGGCCCCTGATGAGCCCCGGAGTCTCAGCCTGGACCTCGGCCCGTGTGCATCCTGTCCAACTGCCTTAGGTCGCCTTCCTGCAGTGATCTCAAAAAAATTGTTTAGGTGATTTTCCCTCTCTCTTTTTTAATGTTTCTTTATGAATTTTGAGTAGAGAAAACCAGACGTGTTTCCCCCTCTGAGGTTCTGTGTGTTCTGTTATTGTGTCTGATAAAAGCAAATAACCCAACAACAAGCCCTGGCGTATTTCTCCCTTATTCTTTTTATTTACGGTTGCAGGAGAGGCTTAATTAGATTGCACTCTTCCTCTAGGACTCTATGTCCATGGGGCATGGGCCAGACACTCTGTAGGCAGCTCTTCCTGGGGGAGGGACCGGCTTCCTTAGAGAGATCACGAGTTTACAGGAACTGGCAAAAGGCCTCTGGGTATGTCTGCTGGGGGATACAGAGTTTAAACTGACCCCGTGGTCATAGGCTCCATGAGCAGAGGAGGGCCGGGTGCCCCAGGAGGGCACTGTTTATGGTGTTAAAAAAGGCCATGAACTTCTCCCACTGGAGCACTTTCTGTTCCCCTCCACATCTCCAGGCTTATGTGGTCCTTGGAGCAATGAGGTTCTCAGGAATATTTAATTTATTTTGCAATGACCTCGAAATAGAGTGTTGATATGAAGACCCAGTAAAACCTCACCAAACTGCTCTCTGTCCCTTCAGGCCCTGAAGCTGGAGGGACGGCATCGCTGGCCACGCGTGGTGAGGGAAGGCTGGGCACGAGGGCTCCGCGGTGCACCACTTATCCAGAGATGCTGCTTAAGGCTGGTCACATCCAGCTGGGCGACCCAGTGACAGAGTTGCTCCACACTTGCCCCTATCGATCTCCTGTCACTCATTAGTAAGTGACTGTGCTAGACATGGCCCTTGGGCATTTTTCCAAAGCAAAGCCACTTAGCGTTAAAATTGCAGCATCTCTTTTGGCTTTTGCACAAGTCTCTATCAAGTCCATTTAAAAACCAGCCTCGAATCATAGGCCCCCTCTCCGGATGGCCTCCATGTTGCCCTTTGACCTCTACAAGATGACGGGAACAACCGTGCCCTTTAACATTAAATTTTTCCTATCGCAGGTATGTCCAGGGAAACGTGCTACACACGGAGAAGATGTTCTGAGGACGTGAGAGCAGAGTGGGCCGTGTTATCCCCGTGTCCTCGACACTTCCACCGCCCAGCGTAAACAGTCCCGTCTTCTACTCGCAGCTGAAATTGCTCTGGAGAAGGAGCTCAGAGAGTTCGATTTACACACACCTCAACATTTAGAAGTGAGCATTGGAGAGCCGGGGAATGGGTGAATTGATGGTTTTCCCTCCCTAGCTCCCAGTTTTCTCCCAGGGGAGGCAAGGAGAGGCTGCCTGCCGGGGAGGAGCCCACCAGAGACCACCTCCTAGACATTTTGTAGTTTTTAAAGAACAATCTGTTTTTAAAATTCTTGTCTCAGAAGAACCTCAGTTACGGAGACACTGGTCACCTGTTTGGAAGAAGACATGCATCTTGTGATGAGCAGCCTAGGCTAGGCCCGAAGGTCAACGTCACTGTGACTGAGCGCTCAGAGCAAGTGCCGGTCCCTCAGAGGGACAGGGCGGCCGTCAGGAAGCACCGGGAGCCTCGCTGTTGGTCCCCTGTTGCCAATGTGGGCTTGCACCTGAGCCTGCGACCTTGTGAGGTGTGCTCACGGCTCGTGGCCAGGGAGCCAGCTTGTGCCACGAGCGTCGGCTCGCACACGGTGCCGTGGCACACTGCAGTCTGGATAAGGCCCGCATGATGGCACACGGGAGACCTGCATCTCTCCTACCTGGCCCACGCAGAGGCCTGAAGGGGTGACGCTCTCTGCAAACACGTCGTTCTGTTCTTACTTGGATCAGCCCGAGGAGAGAATGAGGAGAGGCTTAAAACCCACGCGATTCTTGCGTGGTGTTTCAAGAAGGAAAACTGCACTTTCCAAGATCACAGAATAAATCCCCATTTGGTGTTTTATTATTTTTGCTTAGTAAAATAATGTAAAAATTTTCTAGAGCATAATGAAGAATATAGATTAGATTAAATACGAAAACTTTCAAGAACTAACACAAAGAAGATTCGAACCCTCTAAATGAACATTTTTATTACTTTTTACTTCCTTTTCATCTTTCCACGTTCAGCCAAACATCTATTCAGAAGTAGTCTTCAGTTTAACTACACAGAACACGAGACGAAAATACCATTTTCTAGTTTTCTTCCAGTCATGTCATCCAACCTCATCACTATGGTTACACTAGTAACTCATTTGCACACCTGTGTACACACACTCACACCCAGACACACATGCAAACACACAGATACATAATAAGCTTTATGTCATATATATTCACCTCCATACACATAGATGTGTATCTAAATCTATGCTATTATAGTCAAACATGCATGTGTTCTTGTAATTATTCCTTGTCAATTTCAACTTTTGTATGACTTCATGTGTTTGTCTTAACTCTTAATTTTAGGTATTTTGAATATAGAGAAAGATACTTCAAATATTTTCTAAATTCTCATGGTGCCTAGAATAGTGACCTACTAATTTGTCACAGGCACTAATGCTCCATAATTCTAAAATGGGAGTTGGTCAAAAAGTTTGGGACATCCTAGGAGATTAACAAGGCTTTTGAAAATATATGTGTGAAAATGGGTAAGATGGTATCAAAATGTTAGATGTGCTAATCTGATTTTATTTAAAAGTGATGTGGAGTCATGGAGGGTTGGGAGAGAAGTGGACACCCATAAGGATCCTTGAGTCCCGTCCTGCAGACAAATAGGCCACTTTTGGACCATCATGTCACCCACATTATACATTAGCTACGCAGCAAAGAGGAAATCAGATACTTTCTATCTCCCCAAGATCAGTTAAATGGACAGAGAAGTCCTATTCCCAGGAGCAGGTTTGGGAGATGTATAGACAAAACCAACAACAACCCAGATTTCAATTAAAGCCAATGGGACCCCAAAGTTTTCTACTTTTTGCAAACCATGTGCTGAAGAAAATGCACAATTTAAATTTGGAAAGTAGACAGTTTTCCCAGGTGACTTTGGGTACACTGACTGGGTTGGTCCATAGTAGACATGTTCAATTCTTAATATGGATGGGACTTCTGTGTTCATTTTGACATTAAGAAATGATATCAATGTAGTGTAAAGAGTTTTTAAAATTATGTTTGCTTGGCAATCACTTCCATGAAATATCTACTCAGGTGAACAGTAAAAATAATTTTTAAAAATTGCTGGAATGAGGTTGTAGTGCGTGTGCAGGAGGCTCATAGTAGAGGCCGGGGAAGGAGATTGTAGAACTGAGAGGCTCACACACGTGGGGGCTGCTGTCCCTCAGAGACAAGAGCAGGAGTGGAGACAACAATCAGACATCAGTGCTGGCAGAGCTCAAGCCTCTGTGGCCAAGAGACTGAGAGGTGCTTCTGAGAGTAAACAATGAGCATCCTCAATTCAAGAATAAATATATATAGCCAAGAAGTGGCCAATAAACACCGATGGCCGGGAAATAAAATATCAACGGCCTTTTAGTAATCAATAGCATACAAGTGGTGAAAAATTAATAGTAAATAATGTTGGTGATGGCGTGAGAAAACCAGCACTCCCAGGCCCTTCTTGGGGGATTGTCAATTGCTACAGTCTTGAAGAGGACACAGTTTGGGAAAGTATTAAAAATGTGAATTTTAGGCGTGCCTGGGTGGCTCAGTGGGTTAAAGCCTCTGCTTTCGGCTCAGGTCATGATCCCAGGGTCCTGGGATCGAGCCCCACATCGGGTTCTCTGCTCAGCGGGGAGCCTGCTTCCTCCTCTCTCTCTGCCTACTTCTCTGCCTACTTGTGATGTCTCTCTCTCTCTGCCAAATAAATAAGTAAAATCTTTAAAAAATGTGAATTTTGGTTATGGTTTGACACAGCTATTCCAGCTATATGCCTGGGGCAAGTGAAAAATTCCTGTAGATTTTATACCTAAATGGGTAGGTAGTCAAAGTATACTCTTCAACGGAAGGCGGTGGGAACAAGTTATTAAAGAGCATACTTACATTTTGTAAAGAGAAACAGCTATGTAACTGTTCATGAAGAAGAAAGGAAGACATTTGTCATCAGGTAACTGCACATTGCCTCTGGTCACAGGCTTTTGAGTGATTTTTTTCTTTCTCTGACCTGTATTCACTCAGATAACCATTTGAGCAAGCTCTTATCTGCATTTCACAGATGAGAAAACAGGGAGAGACCAAGCAACCTTTCTAGGAAGAACAGCTCATGGCTTATGAAGGCGTGGCTTTCCCTCTTGAATTCTGTTTCCCCAAAAGAAAAATAAGGTTCACATGGATATTTCTCATCTTGCATCAATTGACAAGAATCACAATCATAAACGCCTCTCAGGAAAAGACAGAGAAAGGAAAAAAGATAGAGCAGTTGAAGGCTGAGACCATTTATAATTGTAATATTGATTTTATAAAAGGAGGTCTAGGTGCATCTTTCAAAGGAACACCGTATGTAAAAACGGGGTTTCTTAGTTTGGCAATGTGGGAAATCGTGGAAGAATGGGCAAATGGGAGGATTGCCATGCGAAGTTAGCAAATGGAGCACTGGGTGTTTAACGCAACGGATGAATTATTGAACTCTATCTCTGAAACTAATGACATACTATATGTTGGCTAATTGAATTTAAATAAAACAAACAGACAAACAAACAAAAAAACCCAAAACCAGTTAGCAAATTGAGTAGGACATCTGTGAGCTGGATGACATTTAGAATTGTTTCCTATGTATCCTGACCATAGTGGTCGTCAACATGTTGATAAAGGTGGGCAGATCTTGATACTTTCACTGGATACTTTGATCCCAGCTGCACTTCACCCTCTGCAGGTGTGTGTTTTCTTGTGGTGCCTCACACATAGTGGCACATGTTTGGGGATGACACACCAGTCTCTCCCTCTTGCTTGACTGTGAACTTCTGTAGGGCAGGAACTCGGTCAGCATCTTCCATCTCCAATAGGATTTATTCCGTATTAGTCCACAACCACATGGAACATTTTGAATAAACACAATTCTAATTTGAAGGATGCCATACTGGTGAGAAGCTATTTGAGGACTGATGAAATGCCAGGACTGACTATACGTGGGGGCTGTTTCCTCTTCCTGCTCCAAAGACAAGCCTGTGACTCTTAGGGTCTCCGATGACTTTTCTTCAGTGGTGGTGCTCAGTATGTCTTACGGAAGTTTCTTCCCCACTCACATGTTTGTATTAAGATATCAATTTTACAACTTTTACTTTGAGATTTTTTTCTTATTTTCTAAGTTTCCAAACAAAAGAATTAGCAGTATTTGTCATTCTTCAGAACTGGTTAGGGTTTACCTAAACAAATTATTTCTGCTTTATGTGGTGTATGTGCTTAGTAGCACTGTATTAACATTCTCAAATACAGACTTTTCATTGTGCTAATCCTAGGAAAGCAAAATCAACATCCAAATGGTAAATGTTTAGAAAGAAAATTGATCAATTTGTCCTAAGTTCCATGAAGATGAACTGAGGTCAATCTGCTTTACCTATTAAGATTTCAAAGATATCTGGTTGGATTACTTTTCATAGCAAGAGGTTGTTTTTCATTGGGGTTTAGTAAAGATTAAAAAAGAAGAGGAAGAAGAAGAAGAAGAAGAAGAAGAAGAAGAAGAAGAAGAAGAAGAAGAAGAAGAAGAAGAAGAAGAAGAAGAGGAAGAAGAAGAAGAAGGAGGAGGAGGAGGAG
>PISX010026964.1:0-23665 GCA_004024625.1 Mellivora capensis | reverse complement strand
AAAAATGAACTATTGGGACTTCATCAAGATTAAAAGCTTTTGCACAGCAAAGGAAAAAGTCAACAAAACCAAAAGACAACTGACAGAATGGAGAAGATATTTGCAAATGACAAATCAGATAAAGGGCTAGTATTCAAAATCTAAAAAGAACTTACCAAACTCAACACCCAAAGAACAAATAATCCAATGAAGAAATGGGCAGAAGACATGAACAGACATTTCTGCAAAGAAGACATCAAATGGCCAACAGACACATGAAAAAGTGCTCCACATCACTCGATATCAGAGAAATACAAATTAAAACCACAATGAGATACCACCTCACACCAGTCAGAATGGCTACAATTAACAAGTCAGGAAAGGACAGATGTTGGCAAGGATGTGGAGAAAGGGAAACCCTCCTACACTGTTGGTGGGAATGCAAGCTGGTGCAGCCATTCTGGAAAACAGTATGGTGGTTCCTCAACAAGTTGAAAATAGAGCTACTCTATGACCCAGCAATCATACAACTGGTTATTTACCCTAAAGATACAAATGTAGTGATCCAAAGGGGCAAGTGCCCCCAAATGTTTACAGAAGCAATGTCCACAATAGCCAAACTATGAAAAGAACCTAGATGTCCATCAACAGATGAATGGATAAAGAAGATTACACACACACACACACACACACACACACAGAATGGAATACTATGCAGCCATCAAAAGAAACAAACTCTTGCCATTAGCAACGATGTGGATAGAACTAGAGGGTATTATGCTAAGTGAAATAAGTCAATCAGAGAAAGACAATTATCATATGATCTCTTTGATATGAGGAATTTGAGAGGCAGGACGGGGGATTGTGGTGGGTAGGGAGGGAAGAAATGAAACAAGATGGGATCGGGAGAAAAACGATTAGTGACTCCTAATCTCAGGAAACAAACTGAGGGCTGCTGGGGGTGGGTGGGAGGGGAGGGGACGGTGGCTGGTTTATGGACATTGGGGAGGGTATGTGCTATGGTGAGTGCTATGAAATGTGTAAGCCTGATGATTCACAGACCTGTACCCCTGTGGCAAATAATACATTATATGTTAAAAAAAAAAAAAAAAGAATGCCTAGGCCAGAGATAACTGATGCCATCAATGAAAATTTGGTCAGAGCTTCCAGTTAGCCTAGACAAAAAGAGAGATGTGATAGGTTGTATTGTTCTTATTATCTGAAAAAAAGAGTGTGGAGTGGAAGGAACAGAAGAAAGAAGATGAAGAAAGGAAAAAAGTAGCACGTACCAGATTGTCAGAAAATCCAGGCTCAACCCTGGGAGGAATTGTTTTCTGTGTCCTATAGACAATGGATAGTCTTCAAGAGCAGCTTATAGGACAGAAACATTGGAAACAGCCATTCTCTGGACATATTTTATATGGACACTCAATAAAAGGACATCAGGAAAAAGCATAGCTCTTTAAAGATATCCATGTAGACAGCTAAGAAAATCTGGTTCAGGTGTGTTGCTCACCAACGGTCTTACTTGGCACAGGACGAGCTTAGAAAATCTAAGGAATGAATGCCTGTTATGACCCTTAGGATGTCTTTCTCAAATACCTCATGCCTCAGCCAAGCTTTTGACAAGTGTGATAGGCTACAGATAGTTGACAGTGGAGATTCTTGGCAAGTCCCTTCATCTATAAAAGTAGTTCAGGTTTGTGACTGTTCTACTTGCACCACCTTCCTATTCCCCAGGGAATCTGGGGAATATCCACCTGCAGGGAGGGCCAAGAAACTTATTACTGCGGTCATCCATAGTGAGAGATGGAGGGAGGGATTTTCATTTTCTACTGTATAGAGTACTATATTACTGGATTTTTTTTCAACAAATATGTGTTGCTCAGAATAATAGAGGTTATACCAGCGACCTTGGGGAGAGGGAAAAGAGGGAGGGAGAGAGAGTGAAAACAAAGTACAGTTGCACACAAGTATATTTGAAAAGGTCTATTTAACACACGAAGCCCAAGTGTGGTCCTGTCACTTAGACATTGCTCTGCAAATATTTGTTGAATGATGAAATAATAAAGAGAAATGGAAGCAAGCATCAGCCAGCGAGAGTCTGGAGGCAAAGTTGCCAGCTGGCCTCCTCGAATAGAAAACAAATGGGCTGTGGCTTCTTTAAAACACTTTGTTGTGAGTCTGAAGGCCCCTTTCCAGGATAAGCAGCCCCAAAATGTATCCCCAAGATTCCTAAATGAGTTCATCTGTCAACCAGAGTTCTAGGTCAGAGGCGGGCGGCCAGGAGTGCCTCTTCTAATCCAGTGTAACTGGGAATGAGCCCTTCCTCCTGTTATCACTCCGCTGGCGCGTTCATTTGTTTCCTGGGGGCACTTTTGGAATATCTTTCAATTGTTCAGTCATTCCAACAGAAATACTGCTCAAGTACCAGGCACTGTTCTAGGCTTGGGAGATCCTGCAGTGAAAAAACAAAATTCTCTACTGACAGGGGTTACATTCTGAATAGGTGGAGACAGATAATAAGAAAAATAAGTAAAAAGTATGGAATGATAAGTGAAAGTGAAAATAAAGCAGGGAAGAGGGATGGGGAGTGTTGGGGAGGAGTGGCTATTGTATGCTTAAGTAGGGTGGTGAGGGAAGGCTCACTGGGACCCTAGTATCTGAGTAAAGACCAGAGGGGGTTGAGGGAGTGGGTTTTGTGGACATATGCAGGAAGAGTAAATCCAGGCAGAGGGAACAGTAAGTGCAAATGCCCTGGGGAGATAGGGTGGCAGTAGAACACATACCTAGCACATTTGAGGAACAGTAAGGAGGTCAGTGTGACATGCTACAGGCAGTTGAAAATTAAGATTCTTGGCGATATATATAGCTATAGTGGATTCACTAATTGTTCTATATTATTCTTGGGTACTTGTTATCCTTCTACCATTAAAAGATCTCTTTCTCTCTCTCTCTCTCTCTCTCTCTCTCTCACACACACACACACACACACACACAAACATACACAATGCATGTGTAGTTCCCCAGACCAGCAGCATCAGCATCATCTGGGAGCTTGTTAGAAATGCAGACTACTACCCCCACCCCCTGCACCCACTCCCCACATCTACTGAATCAGGACCTCCATGTTAACAAAATCCCTAGTGCCTTCTGGGTACATTTAAGTTTGAGAATGGCCAGGACCCTTGATCAGCAGTTCTTGGGCTTTATCAGAATCACTTAGGAAAACTTTCTAAAAGGACAGATTCCTACCTCCCAGCCCCACACACTGATGCTAAGTGGTGAAGTCCGCAGTTGGATACTTTCAAGGAACTCTTGAGGGTGGTTCTGCTATGGAGCCACGTGAACCACAGGACTCCAAAGGATGGTGTCACATGTGTAAGTGACCAAAATGGGGTTCATTCCTCATGGACCTCAAAACACAGATTGGAGAATCAAGCTAATAATCACCAGGATGCCTCCAAGCACCGAGACATGACCCCAAACTAATATTCCAATGCAGGGGTGGAATGTAAATAAATATTGCTGGCTCACATTTCAGGAGTTTTCCAGAACATTTAAGTGGCTTTGAAAAATACTTTTTAAAAGATTGTTTGTACAAACATCATACTCTTTCCAGTCCTTCTTTGGCATAGAGTTTAATCAGATTTAAAATGGTGAGAGTTCTTTGTAAGGTTATGTGTTTCTTTTCTTCTAGGGCATGTAAAACAAGACATCTGGGTTTTATCATTAAAATACTAAAACATGTCCAGCATTTTTAGGAAACTTTTAGGAGTTTATACACTATAGGTGTTAACGTATTTAACAGAAATCTATTCATTTAGAGTTTTTAAAAGTTTATGCATACTAATTTTTTTGTTTCAGAAAAATATTTGAGTAAACTCTTCAAGTTTCTGACTATGTTTTCTAGCACTTAGACAATTAGGAGAAAATAGAAAGAAATCTTTTAGTCACCCTTATGTGAAAATATCTCATTTTCAGATATTCTTGGTTTTATATTATACACTGACTTCTCATCAATTCATAGCAAAATATGCTTTCACTCGCTTAATAGCATCTGTGGACATAAAAATCATCTTCTTCAGTTAATTTCTTCTCTGCCTGCAGAATTTCAGGAAAGATATAAAAACACAGAATTTAAAAAGTGAGGCTGGGTGTGTTGTAGGCATATTCTGTGCATGAGTCTAAGACATGATGCTCCCTAGTCCTACCATGGAGTAGAGAGGCCAGGGAGGGGTGGAGAGTGGAATAGCCAGGGAAACATAAGACATTAAACATAAGACATTAAAAAAAGTCTACTTTCTTTTTTTTAAGATTTTATTTATTTATTTGACAGAGAGAAAGATCACAAGTAGGCAGAGAGACAGAGAGGAGGTAGGGGAAGCAGGCTCCCCACTGAGCAGAGAGCCCGATGTGGGACTCGATCCCAGGACGCTGGGATCATGACCTGAGCTGAAGGCAGAGGCCAAACCCACTGAGCCACCCAGGTGCCCTGTAATTTCTACTTTCAAAGAAATACCACATTAAATGTAGGTAGCCTCGTAAAACCAAATCATCGGATATGTGCTCATTAACTTTAGTAAACATGGCAGCCTTTTCACAGGCTTATAAATGTACAAAGCACTTATCTCCTGTACCTCCTTTGATCCGGCGGTTCTGTAAGGTGGGTGTTGCTGAGAGGCCTGTTTCAGACTGAAGGTACGGAAGAAGAGAGACCAAGTAATTGGCCCGGTACCACCTGGTTAGTAAATATTAGAGCCAAGACTTGAAAACAGCACATCCAACCTCCAACAGAGGCTCAGGCTGACCCCACTGCATCTAGTAAAGAATATTTGTCCAGTCAGTATCCCCAAAACATGATCTTGTTTTGGTTTGCTTTGCTTTGGGTTTTTGGTATGACATGTGCCACTTTTTTTTTTTTTTTTTTTTTTTTTTTTTTTTTTTTTTTTTTTTTACTTTTTAGTTTCTGTCATCAACACCCTAGGTGCTTTCCAAGTAAATATTTCTCTAAAGAGATTCCTTGAACCAGAAACTGAACGCTTTTACCCTTCTGGAGTGAAGGCTCAGCCCCCTCTACAGGAAAAGCAAGGCTGGTGTTGGGTCCCCCACCTTTCCATAGCACCATGTAACCCTTAAATTACCAGACCCCAAACAGGTCATTCACCTTTATAGAGACTGTCAACACTCCCACACTTCTTTCATTGACTCTCCTGATGACAAGGAGCAGCTCTAACTTCAGCCGGCTTAGCAAAATCCCAAGTTTTTGGGATTTTGCTAAGCCACCATGGCCTCATGGCCACCACCTCCAAAATAAATCCCCTCTTGGGCTGGTCTGAAGCTCATGTCAACTTCCCCACATCCAGTGTTTTGAGTTTCTGCAGCTCCTGTCCTGGGGTTTGTGCCCTTAAGTTGTGACTCAAGGTCCCCAATCCATCAGGAGCAGCTGCCTTCCTCCTTTCCCAAAACAGATCCTGCTAGGATTTTTCTGCAAAGTCTCTTCCTGCTGATACCCCTCTCCTCCAGGAAACAGAGGAGGCTTCTTGGCTTTTCCTTTGACCTCTCTTGCCATCCCCAGTGAAGACAAATAGCAGCCACATCAACTTTTATGTGTTCTTGCTCCCGTTTTCCTTCTGTCCCAGATCTCCACTCCCCCTAGGCCCTACCCTTTCTGGAGTTGGTCTGCAGGGCATGGCCGGAGTTCGGCTTGAAGGCAAAGAGTTCAGGCCACAGTGTGTCTGAAATTCTTCAGACATGTGGCTGCTACTGAGGGCTGTGATGTGGCAGGCCCTGTACTAGCCGCTCTTGTTTCATTACCCTGACTCTTCGCCCTTTTGTTCCTTGAGTTTTGCCTGACGAGGACCCGCTGTATCTCTCAGGCCCCCTGAGTCAGCGTCTTTAGCAATTCCTGCAGCTGCCAGCTTGCTTTTCCTCACCAGCAGCTTCTTCACTCAAGTGAGGCTGCCTCTGAAGCCCCACAGATGGAGAGAGGGTAGGACGGAAGGAGGGAGGGTTGGACAGAAGGCGGCAGGGAGGGGTGGCCGTGCATCAGATCCTCTTCATGGAGATAAGGGAACCCAGCAGGTCACGACTCTAGGATGTTCTGAGGTCAGGAGACCTGGGATCTAGCCCTGGCACTGCCACAGACTGGTTGGGTGACCTTGGACAAGTCACCTAACCCCTCTGCTTCTTGGGGCTCTTCATCTTAAAAATAAGTGAAATGGGCTAAATAACCTCTAGGATCTTTTAATTTATTAGCTGCCGTGTTACGTAATTTCACATGTCTAAAATCACGTGTCTGCTCGGCTCTTTCCTCACCACAGCCTTGGCTATGAAATCAGAGTCGCCCGTGTGCCTTAATCTCATTTCGGATTATAAGGAAAAGTCTTCCTGAGCCTTGGCTTTAGAATTCCTCCAAGGATATATTGATTCTGAATTTATGACTCCAGTTAGAAAATCCTATGCTGCCATTTCTGACTATTTCTACCTCGCGAGGTCCATCACACCATGTAGTTTCTAGAGATGAAAGAATGTGTTCTCAGGTTGGACGGATGCAAGGAGTGGTCTCCAGGACTGCCAGTGGGGATGAGCCTGTGGTCCTGTTCACTTCAGGATCAAAGAGTTTGGAGGGACCCAGTGCCACTATTCCAGGGTCTTTCTAAATGTGAGTGTTCCTTTGGGGAAAAAAGAAAAATTGCGTGGTCAAAAGAATATGGGAAACTCCAAATATTAGCTCCTTCTTGGAGATTCACTATGTGCATTAGTGTATTTAAAGCTCCAAGAAATCCTTGGCAGTGAAGAGATCTTAATTTATCCCAACATTTCCCAAACTGATATGGTCCCAGAGACTTTCTTCACAAAAGACTTTAACATCTGGTTGAACATGTCCCTGGAACAGAGTTTAGGAAACATTGCCCCCAAACATTATTGACCTGTCTCTAGCTGGGTCTTCAGAGCAGAAAGGGATAACTACCGCTGCTAGAATATTTATTAAGCACCTACTGTATCCAGAACACGTGGATACCGTGTTCTGGATAACTGTCCGGCAGCCAGGATTTCAAAATCTAAAGCTGCAAAGGGACAGGCACAGGAATAAGCATGCCAGTCAACAAACAAGACTAATGAAGTGTCGAGTGCAGCTTGGGAACGCAGGAGCCAGGCCTTGTCCTGGCAGTTGTCTGCCTTCCTGAGCTGAATTTCCCTGCTCTCAGCTGTCACTCTCAAGTTCTTTGCTTTGCTCTACGAGGCCGTTACCTTTCAGCCAGTTACACGATATCGAAGCAGGACATTCATTGTTTATTTTTATAGATGATGTGCTCGGTGAGGCACATAGAGTAATTTTATCCCGTGCTGAACATCCTAGAATTTTTGCCTTTCACATACTGCTCTGTTGAGTTTTATTCGGAATGGGGGCGGGGGAGTAGAAAAGATGACCTCCTCTTCACCAAGTAAGAAAGATACTGACATGGCCGACGTCTCATGCTGTTGTTTAATCCCCATATGAACTAAGTGTCTGTGTACCCGATGTTTCCTGGATAGGAGGCCCGAGCTTCTCAGGGCCCCCTTCTAGGACCTATTTGTGATTCACTGTTATTTTTCCAAGCACTTCCACTGGAACCAAGCCATACCCATGTATCCTCACGTCCTCACACAGCCCCATTCCCTTTCCCCATCACTTGTTTTCTACTCCCCCCACAATGTTCCTTAGACTCTCTATTGATATGTTTTTTTCTGAAATTTTTTCTCTTGCCTCATTTCCACCTTTTCTCTTGCCTCTTCTTTCTGTCCTCTTTAAAAGAACTAAAGTCTCCTTCTTTCTGAGGGTTTAATCCTCAGGAAGTTCCTCTCTGCTAAACAGAGAAGGGAAGCCAGCACTGTAATAAAAAGGCCAACACTGTTTCCACAAAGACTGTATCTTGAAAAAGAAATTGCTTATTATTTTTTTAATCGTTAATATTGACATTTATGGAGTTTGTGCTCTGCTCCAAGCACTAGAGCCCTTGACATACATTGTCTCTTTTGTTCGTCACCACACCCCTTATGATATGGGACATTTATTATTCCCATTGTATGGATGAACAGTTGAGTCTCAAGGAAGGTAGGAAATGTGCTCAAGGTCATAGAACTAGTAAAAAGCAGGGCCAAGAAATGATCCTGCATTTCTTCGACTCCCCATCCTGTCCTCTCCCGTTGCTCCCCCGCCCTCTCTCAGAACAGGGAAGTCGAAGAGACAGAATTCTGGTTTTCATCAAATTTATTCCCTAACAAGTTTTGTTCACAGAAGCTCACCCCTCCTCACCCGTACTGCACAGACAGCAGTTTGAATTACCTCCCTAACAATCTATTATATGCACCAGTGTCCAGCTTGGCCAGGATGTAATTGATCTTGGTGGGATGCCAACATCCTTTCTTTCTTCATATAGATTTATCTTCAGGAGAACATATGCCAACACATGCAAACCATTTTATTCCCTTCCGTTCTCTCCTTCCTGCTTGATCATTAGTGTAGGCTTCATTATTAGTCCACTGTTCTGGGCTCACCGTACTCACTGCAGTCAGGACCCATTTGCTGTTGGGCCTTACGAGTGAAAGAGTGACTTCCTGGGCTCATGTTTACTTTCCTGTGACAGGTGTCTACCTGCCTGGGGCCAGAGGGATTCACAGCATGTCTTAGAACCTCTGGACTTGCTCAGTGGCCCTGAAAGACAGGCTTCACTCTCCTGATTTCCCCAAGCAGGATGGCCTATGGACAGTGACTTCCCCATCCAGGGGACTTAAGTAACTAGGGAGGCCACTCCCTGTCCATCACCTGGTACCTGAGAATGGGCCCAGGCAATTCCAGAGCAGATGAAAAGGCCACCACTACCCTTACTCTCCGATGCCCACTTATCTCAAGGAAAATGGAATCCTCCAGTCATGGGCCAAATTACCCATAGGCCTTCTATGTCATGGCTCCCGGGGTATCCTTCCCCAGCACTGGCCTCTTGAGCTCCTTGAGTGAAGAGCAAGCTGATGGAATGGGGCTGTCAGCCTCCCTTCCCCAACTGCAGCCTCCAGATATGCTGGCATTCAGATGCTTGGACACTCTTCTGAGAACGACAGCACCAACAGGGAGTCCGCTGCTGCGGCTGCTATGCCTTGTGCACGACTCAGAACAAGAGGTCATTAA
The DNA here is from genome assembly GCA_004024625.1 of Mellivora capensis. Taxonomy (NCBI): domain Eukaryota; kingdom Metazoa; phylum Chordata; class Mammalia; order Carnivora; family Mustelidae; genus Mellivora; species Mellivora capensis. The sequence goes on along the minus strand of PISX010026964.1, from coordinate 14,517 downwards.
GCACCTGCCACTCGAGCTGGACCCTGTGCTGGGAAGTAAATGAGTGAAACAATCAATACCTGCTTTCAAGAAACCCATACTCCAGGGGCAAGAGCCGGGGGAAAGTGGTCACAGTGCAATGATAAAGTTAGCTTAGGGCAGAGGATGGATTAACCATGCGAGGGTTCAAGAAAGGTTTCCTGGAGGAGATGACATCTGGGCTACTTGGCAGTCAGTGGGATGTGGGGATGGAAGGTGTTGGAGGAGTTAAGGATTGGGTCAGGGTGGGTTTACAGAACCTTTGGGTCCTCCAGCTAGAAATGCCCAGTTAATTCTTGGATATACAGGACAATAGATAGATATTCAGAGATGGCAGCTGGAGGGTGGGTAAAAGCTGGTCAGTGAAGGAACTCATCAAGAGAGAGGATCTAGCCTAAGAAGAGATCCAAGAAGAGCCAAGGACAGAGCCCCAAGAAACACCAGCATCCAAGAACTGACTTGTGCCAGCAGAGGACAATATAATGAGCACAGGCTCTGGGGCTGGTTGCCTGGGTTGGGATCCCACCTTCACAACTTAGTAGCTGTGTGACCTGTGCAAGTGACTATGCCTCCCTGTGCTTCCATTTCATCTATAAAATGGGGTGATAATGACATATACCTTGTTGATTTGTTGTAGGATTAAATTAATGCACGTTAAGCACTTCAAGCAGTCTATTTAAGTAGACAGTATAAGCACATTTAATAACATTATTACTTCACTGATGTCAGAAAAGGACAAAAGGGAAAGGACAGCCTATGACACGGTCAGGCCTGCTCAGTGCCTCTCGATGGCTCAGTTGAGATCCCGTGAGGAGAGGTAAAGGAGAGCCCCAATGGGAGCCAAATCACAGCTGGGATGGGAAGGAGTGGATCGTGCCAGGTGGTGAGGATGCCACCCTCTCCTGGGAGGGCAGGGACGGAGTCTGCCTTACTCACTGCATGCCCCAGTGGCCAGAGCGGTGCTGGTGGCGTGTGAGCTCCTTGGGGGTAGAAGAGTCCTCCATAAAAATTTGCTTAATGAGGATATATTTGCTGAAGGTCCTGCCTCTCAGCTAGCATGAAGAGACTGCTGGGACCAGGGGAAGCACCTGGAACACTCCAGTGGTGGCTGCAGTTTGGGGAGCAGGTTTCTTGAGGGCATCTCCTGACTCTCTTGACTCTGGGACACCTAGTTGTTTCCATGTGTGAGCTGAAGGATGTAATCTCATGGGCCTTCTCCCTTCCAGACTCTTTAATTCATGAGACCCCGTCCTATTCTGCATGTCATAAAAACTTGGAATTTTAGACAGGTGACAGAACAGGAACATGCATAGACAATTGGCACATGCTTGCAACACCTTCTCTATGACCTTTCAGAATGCCAGCATTCTGTTTCTAAAGGGGATGTTCCTTCTTTGAGCTGAGCTCATGATAGTTTTGCTAAGGCATTTCTTTACTCACTAGATCAGGGTAGCTATTTAGGGCTATAATAGAGTTTTAAAAGCTATAATGCATTCACTCTTCGGTCTAATGCTCGTAAGAGAACATGGAGAGTAGTAAAGCATGGTAGTTTAAAGTCATAGGCTTTTGATATGGCTGGTTCCTAGTTTACAGGCTGTGTAACCTTGGACAAGCTAGCTCAGCCACTCAGAACTTCAGCTTCCTCATTTGTAGAATGAGAACAGTATTCATACCAGCATGTAAGGCTGAGAGGATTAAAAGGGATAAGCAGCATCCCTCTCACAAGTACATGCCCATTACATGGAAGCAGCTGTGACTTTAAGAATTTTAAGTATTATTATTAAAATCATTATTTTAAGTATTATTATTAAATTATTAAAATCATGCAAAGAGGAGAAGAAATCGGTTCGTAAGTGGCCCTGTGGTAGGATCAGGATAGCTTGGAGCTAACTGCTCATTTATATCAAGACTTTTTATGTAAACTCCTAGGCATGGGTTTCAATCCCATTATTAAAATGGAATGAAATAACAAAGATCCTATTCTAGGACTATCAATAGATACTTTTACAGTATCTATTGCAGGAGAGTATACAGATCAAATGAGGCTCACTCTTGAATACCATGTAATAATTGGTTTCAGGATGGATGACCTGTTCAGTTGAGTAGTTGAGTAAGGTAAGAAAGCAAAGGATAACGCAGCCTACATGACTCTTGGCAGTTCTCTGCAGTCTGTTTAACTAGAAATGGCATCTGCATATTGAAGTCAAATGTTTCCTCTTGTTACTTTTAAAACAGTAAGTAGCCAGGGGCACCTGGGTGGCTCAGTCATTAAGCTTCTGCCTTCTGCTCAGGTCATGATCCCAGGGTCCTGGGATGGAGCCAAGGATCAGGCACCCTGCTGAGCTGGAAGCCTGCTTCTCCCTCTCCCACTCGCCCTGCTTGTGTTCCCTCTCTCACTGTGTCTCGCTCTGTCAAAAAAAAAAATAGATAATCTTTTCTTATCCATTTGCAACAACAGAGGTGGACCCAAGGGAATGGAGCTAAGGAAACTAAGTCAGACAGGGAAAGACACTGTAGAATTAAAACAAGTGCCAAAAACCAAGCTCATATATACAGAGAACAAATTGGCAGTTTGCCAGAGGTGCGGGTTATAGGGTGGGGATAATGGGTGAAGAGGGTCCAAAGGTATAAACCTCCAATTATAAAATAATTAAGTCAAGGGAATGTGATATACAGCATGGTGGTTATAGCTAGTAATACTGTATTGCATATTTGAAAGTTATGGAGAGAGTAGATCGTAACAGTCCTCATCACAAGAAAAAAATTTGTGTAACTATGTCTAGACTTATTGTAGCCATCATTTTTCAATATAGACAAGTATTGAATCATGTTGTTTGAAACTAATATGTTATCTGTCATATCTCAATTTTAAAAAAAGGAATGTGGTGTCACAGAGAGTGGAACAACAAAACATTTTCAAAAATTTTAATGAATTTATCCTTTATACAGAAAGGTAGTTTAAGTATGTCATGTGGAATTGAGCACTTGTCAAAACTTCCATATTCACGTTGAGAATATTTACATGCAATTTATCAGCATGAACTGTCGGTTAAATGGAATCAAAATAAAGAAAAAAAATTTTTTTTAAAAGGTAAACAATTCTAAGAAATCTAGAATTCTGAGTATATAGGGAATTTTTAGTTGATGAATCTGAGAATAAGCATTTTTTGCAAACCATGGGGAAGACATTCTGCAAACAATAGAAGGATGGCCAGAACACTAGGAGCTGACTGTTTAGAGAAGTGGACATATATACAAAAGACTTAATTGCAAGACAGAACATGCTATCTTACTTTTCCTATACTCGCTCCAACCCCTCCTGCCCTCATGCCTAGCATAGTTCCTGGCAAAAATGCACAGGCATAGAGTAACTGTTTATAGGAAGAATTAGCACCATTACAGAGATATGAATAAAGTACTTTGGGACAGCAGCAAGGACCAAGGAATGGTAAAAAGACTGGACTTCCAAAGATGGTAGCATAGAAATGGGTTAAATTAAAGCCTTGTATCTCCCAATCATAGTATCCATTATACTACTCTTTAATTACTTATGTTATTTTCCCCCACAAGGCCCAGCCTCCCCAAGACCAGACGCCATGTCTGTCGTGTTTATTTGTGCCGGGCATGGTACACGGGACATAGTAGATACTCAATATACTCAATAAGTATTTGTTGAAAGAAGGAACATCATCAGATTTATTTGTCAAGTCTTCCCCCTGCCCCAGTTGAAAGTTAGCAGCAACTCAAACCTGCTTAAACAAAATAAGGGCATTTGGGGGTTTATGTATATGGACTCTTCGTGGGGCTTCAAGTATGGCTGGATCTAGGAAACTAAGGTCCTCAGGAATCTATTGTCATCGGGTTTTTTTAAAGATTTTATTTATTTATTTGAGAGAGTGTCCACTTACACACATGCATGTGGGTGGGGGATAGGGTAGAGGCGGAGGGAGGGGGACAAGAGACTCCACACTGAGTACAGAGCCTGTCCTGGGGCTCCATCTCAGGACCCCGAGCTGAAACCAAGAGTCAGGCACTCAACCAGCTGAACCACCCAGGCACCCTCTTATCTTCGTCTTTCTTTTGTATTATCTTCATTCTCAGGTAGGCTCTCCTCATACTGTGGCTAAGGCATCTGACTCATATCTTTACAGTTTACAATTCCAACAAAAAGATTGTGTCTCTTTTCCCGATAGTTTCAGGGAATAATTCCATCAAGTAGGGCTCTGGTTGGCCTTAGTCATATACCCATCTTTGAACAAATCACTGAGACCAGGCCTGAAGTCAGAGGAGGAGCAGCTCCATGAATTCTATACAGATCGAGATGGAGAAAGCTAGGAGTGCCTGGGTGGCTCAGTGGGTTAAAGCCTCTGCCTTCGGCTCAGGTCATAATCTCAGGGTCCTGGGATCAAGTCCCGCATCGGGCTCTCTGCTCAGCAGGGAGCCTGCTTCCCCCCACTCTCTCTCTGCCTGCCTCCCTGCCTACTTGTGATCTCTGTCTGTCAAATAAATAAATAAAAGTCTTAAAAAAAAAAAAAGATGGATAAAGCTGATTTCAACTAAGAGACATTGGACAGCCAAAGCAAACAAACAAAATGCCCTATGTATTCACACCCCAAGGACACAGGACAATAGTGTAGAGATAGGAACAGGCAGAGGATAGGTAATGGTACAAAACATAGTAGGGTTGAAACATCAGACAGGTGAGTGGTGGGCAACAGTGGGAATTAATGCTGAGGATGGAAATTTAGATCAGATGGTGCCAGGCTTGAAGACCAAAAAAAGAAGGTCTAGTTTCGTTCTGTAGACAGTTGTGATACAATGTGAGGGGAAGGGGATGGAGTGTAATCCAAGATGTATTTAGGGCTTCTCCAGAAGCCATCTTTAGGGGCCCCTCTTTCCCCCTGTGTGTCTCCTAAACCAAGAGCTACCAGTGGAAACATGCCAAGCAGGACATGGAGTTCAAGAGACTCTCCTGCAGCCACTTTATATCCAGAAGGATGTCTGGGCACATGTAACTTGCTGCCTTCTGCATCCTCAACACTGAGCCCCAGCGTAGATAAGTCATGGCCTCTGCTTTAAGGAGCTCACCACTGGGGAGATTGGTCTTGGACAAAGTACTAGAAATATACGTGCATACACATATATGAAGTATGCCAATATATATGTCTATGTATGGGACTGGTGTATAGGAAAAAAAGGCTATTTGATTCCTCACAAGGAGTCAGGGAAGCCTGCAGAGCAGAGGAAATATGTGTTGCCCTTCTTCCAGGAAAGGCTTGTACTCAGGGCCCAAGCCCTTTCAGCGCAATCACAGATTCACCCTGGTCCAGCTTTGGGCTTCTTCCTTCCTTGTGGTTAGAAGAAGAACATAGAACTTCCTTTCTCCAGGATTCCTGTCTTCTGCTTCCTGGAATTCAGCTCCCCCACAACTCAGGGAACAGCACTCCCAGGGCAGGAGCCATCCCAGCAGTAAACAGTTACCGAGGTCTAACTACACAACGAGCATTGGGCTTCCATCTTTGCACACAGTCTGCAGTCTCATCCCCATCATCCTCTTCGGAGGTCATGCTATCATTCGCGTTTGACTGAAGAGGAGATTGGTGATAGCTAGGTGGCCTGCCTCAGGACCAGGCACAAGGAAGCGGCAGAAAGGGGGTGAACGTGGTCTACTTCTCCTGGTGCCATGGTCTCCACGGTGCTCTCTGGTCCCTCTGGCTGCTCCGCCCTGCTTCCACGTGGGTCACGGGGACAGCCCCAGTTCAGGTAGGTTACAGAGATGGTGACCCTAGTAGTGGACTGGGAGTACAGAACGGATGCCTCAGCTGGGACTCAAGACTTCACCAGGGGTGCGGAGAGGGACGCTGAACCCGTGGGACAGTTCTCAACCTAAATGTGCATAAGAATCTGTGGGGAGTTATCTAAAAATGCAGATTCCTGGGCCCTGCTCTCAGAGAGTCTGGGTGAGACCTTGGACTCTGCATTGGAACAAACAGCCTGCTGCTACCACTAGAAATGCTGAGGCCGGTGTTGCACATGTTGAAGAGGGCCGCCTGGGCAGGTGTGTGTGTGTGTGTGTGTGTGTGGCGATGGGCGTACTTGCCTGCACACCCACAGTTCAGGGGTTGTCTTAGGAAAGCTCCACGGAGGGCAGGCGTCACCGGGCACTGCACACTGCACATAGGCTACTTTTGGGTGGCTTCGTCCAGGTTTTCATTGTCTTCTCTGGATCCTACTATTCACATCCAGCCCTTACAGTTAGGGTGACCAGATACCCACTCTAAAGGATCATCTTTCTGTGAAAATTGCTCAGCATATTAAAAAAAAAAAAAAAAAAAGCTTTTTGGCATGAAGACATGTGCCTCTTTTTTCTGGACCTGGGAACAGCAGTAGGAAGTGTTCAGGCCTTTTCCCAAATATAATCCCTGACCGACTGGAGGCTGAGAATCCTCTCTGCCAGCGGCCTCCTGGGACTCTGGGTGGCCTGCCAGTTGGTCAGAGGCACCGAGCACCCCCACAGTGAAGATGTGGGAAAGATGGTCTCTGTCCTTGAGGACGTAAGGTCTAGCGGCAGAGACAGAACAGACCCATGTGAAAGAGTCAGGCGCACAAATAGAATAAAAATAAAGCAGATGCAAGTCCTTGCAGCAGGGAGACTCCCGTGCGGACGTGAGCTCAGTCTCAAGGTCCAACATTAAGTCAGGGAGAAGCTGGATGTGAGATGCTAGGTGAGCCATCCGAACAGCCTTCCTAGAGGAGCTCACGTTGTCTCCTCCGCCGGGTCTCATGGAGCACTTGCCGTAGGCACTGCTGCTGGGGAGCACTCTGGAGGAACATGGTGCTGATTGTGCAGGGAGTCTGATGTCAGGGAACCAGGAGCATCACAGAGCAGGCCTCCTCAAGAAAGTGATGTTTTTCATCAGATTCCTAAAGGCAGCCCTGCCTCTAACCCTAGCCTGTGACCTGTCCACCTGCTCTTTCCATGCTGGCTTGTATATACCTGTGTGTGGACACCTCAGACCCCAAGTTCAAACTGCATCCATACACCACACCCCCTGAGTGTACCATGGCTGTGGTCATGCCCCTCAGCCAGCCTTCAGGCCTAGTGTCAGGATCTACCCACAGGAGGATTGGTGCAGATGAAAGACTCTTGCAGGCCCAGAAGTGGGCTTGAACCCTTTGGATGAGGGATTTGGGGGTCCTGGGTCTACAGGGATGAGTGATCTGGAAGTGGGTGCACAACCACGGGGCAGACACTTTCCTCCACCCCAACATGGGCCTTCTAAAGCATAGGGCCCGGGGCAGGGATCCTGATGGCAGAGTCTGAGGGCAGTTTTGCCTAAAGGATAAGTAGGAGTTAGCTAAATCAAGGTCAGGGGTGGGGGGAAGCCTTCCTGTAGAAGCCCTCTGAAATGAGACAAGACCTTGGTCATCTCCCTAAAAGCAGGGAGGGAGACAAGGTGGGGTTGGAGAACTGACAGGGGCCTGGTGGCCAACGTGAGGATTTGGCTTTACCAAGGACACAGGCAGGACATGGTGGGCCAGGGAAAGATGATTAGGAACAGAGCGAGAACATTTCTTCCAAACTGAGCTTGTGTGTTGCCAACAAGGTGTTTGACATGAGGAGAGCAGGCTGTTTAGTGTGGCTAGGCCTCAGAGTCTGATACAGGCAAGAGAGAAGAAGAGGAGTGTCAGGAGAGGAGCATTTGTGGAGGACTTGTAGGCGTGAACTGGGGGTCGGGCCTCAGGGGGAGCACAGAGCCTCTGGAGGAACTCTGACGAAACTGGGCTGGGGGCCACATTCTGTCTTTATTCTGTGCTGAGCATTCAGATAAAGCAAAATAATCATTCAACATGTTCTCTATGCTTGAGTCGTAGTACTTTCTATGTATGTGATTTTTGTGTTTTTCTGTGTGAATTCAGTGTCCTGAAGTTCTTTCTGGATTGGCAACACATCCTGTTTTCCACTTAGTAAATATGACCACCGTTTATGCTTTGGGACCACATTTTTCAGGCATTGCCAAATCCTCGTGGGGTTTTTGGTGACATTTATTTTTCATAATTAGTGATGAAATTCTGATCACTTAATGCCCATGAAATCATGAATACATTAGGCCATAATAAGAATTATCCCTGATGTCTGTAAGCAGATGGGTGTGTGTGTGTGTGTGTGTGTGTGTGTGTGATAACAGCGCTTACATAATCCCAACAACCAGGCCCTGGGGACTCACACGCAGAGATGGAACGGCTGGTTTAAATTAGGTTTCCATGTGAAATATCGTATCGCTATTTTTTTCCTAGCATTGTGGGAAAGTATATGGAAAATGATTTGACTGATAGGAAATAAATCTGGATGCATGATCAGGACTGAGGCACAAACCACGTGGCGGTCAGCGCCTGCTCATAAAGCAGTCTCTCCAAGAGAAGATGAATTAATCCTATCAGGACACTAGACTAATAAGTCACCACGTTGTACCAGAATAGCCTGAAAGAGCCGTGACTTTCCAGAGCTGCTGATTTGCTATGGATTTCAGTTTTTAAAAAGGAACTAAAGCCATAGGAAGAATATAACCAGAGGTCTCAAGAACTAATGCATTGGGTGTCGGGGAACCGTTTTAACTTTTGGGGGATTCATTTTTATTCGTAAGGAGATGGGTTTGAATTTCTAGCTCAAGGAGTCAGTAATTTCATGATTCTAAGTGTTTGCTCATGGCTTCCCACAGCAGGCTAGGGCTCATCAAAAGCAAATCACACAGAAGGAAGAACCACACCAGAGCACCAGTGACACTCAGTCTTTATTGACCCAACAGTTTCTTGCTCTAGAGAGCCAGGGTTTCACAAGGTGACTTTCAGCTGGGTAACCAGGTGATGAGGGGACAAGGCATGCAGACAGTGAGCAAAGGATTGCTCATCCCTGCAGGAGAGTGGTCGGCTCTGGGAATTCCCAGAAGGTGCCAGGATGCTCAAAACAGCCCTGGGAATCAGAACAAATGGTTATCTTAGGTTATCTTCTTCCCAAGAGGCTCTGAATTCCTTGTAGGATGATCTGCACCGGGGCTGGTCCTAGGAGTCTGATTCCAGATCTGTTCTCCTGAAGTTGCAAGTCAAGAGCAGAGGTGCGTGCTCCCCTGGGCTGGGGCTGGGCTCAGGGTGGCAGGTGGTTCATCACATCCTCCGTCTGCACTGCTGGCTACTACCAGTGTGACCCTGTCTTGTCACTGAAGTTCACTGTTGCCCCTGTTTCCCTGTTGTTTCTGCACAGGTCAAGGAAAGGGGTTCTGCTTTTTTCATTGCTTTCATCGTATTTCGGGACTCTTCTTGGCATCTTCTCCTTTTATTCCAACTCTGTGTTCAGAGGTGCTGCTCCTAATGGGGTCCTTAGAAAAACCTAATCAGCACCAAGTTTACAAGAATCTGTCACCCCTAATCAGATAAAAGAGCACCCCATGGGAGGTACTCATTTTGACATCAACAAGAATTGGACCCTCAGAAAATCACTACTCCCCTGAATCATAGATTCTTAATCTGGAAAAATGGGTCTGGACTGCCCTCTGTGGTTGCTGCCAGCACTCAATGCCATCCATTCCTGTCATTCCATCGAGGGAGGCGGGCAGGAGGTGCAGTATACCATAGACCTTAAACTTGCTTTTTCTGCAGGTGCCATGGGTGACCATGAACTCTGTGTTCAGGCCTCACTCTCCCTCAGGCCAGGGAAACGAGCTGACCCCAGGTTTCAGCACTGTTGCGGAACCGGTGCAATTCCTGGATGATGTGGGGTGAAGGTCAAGGCTTTGGTTTGTTAACAACTGGGTTCATCAGCCCAGATGTCAGCCAGGATGGAGTAGGCGACTCAAATGACCACTAGAGTCCAAGCACCAAAGTATAAATAGCAGCAAAATTACCTTAGAGATTAGGCAAAATATGGGGGGGGCTGCATATCATCAAGGGGGGACTTGGTAGCAGGTTATTATTAAATAGTATACTCTAGTCTGTATAGTAGAAAAAGCTAATCACATTACAATAACCTTCCTCCCACACCTCATGTACACACATTAGGCATTTAGGGAGTGTTAATTGTGACTCCTCTGGGTCAAACACCGAATTTCAAATTCAGGCTTTACTGCTCTGGGTGAAAATCTTTTAGGTGCTCTGTCCTTCAGTTTCTTCATCATAAAATGAGAATAATAATAATCCCTGACTCTTAGGATTGTTGTGAGAGGTGAGTTAACATACATAAAGTACTTGGAGTAATGCCTGGCACATAGTAAGTGCTGTATAAGTGTTTGTTCTTCTAATATTAGTCAGGTGAGGGGCATAATAGGTAATGCATTTGTGAGAGATAGTTTAAATATGTGTATTTTTGCATTTTTTAATTTGATATCCTGCGTTTTACTACTGGATATACCCTTTAACTGATGGACTGAGTATATTGATTGCATTTAATCTTGCTACCCATCAATATAATTAAATTATATTAATTAAACATATATATATTTATAACTAAATATAGTCAACTATATTTAAATGTATTTAAATCAATATTAGGGACGCCTAGGTGGCTCAGTCAGGTAAGCACCTGCCTTTGGCTCAGGTCATGATCCCAGGGTCCTGGGATTGAGCCCTGCATCCTGCTCTGTGGGAGCCTGCTTCTCCCTCTCCCTGCAACTCCCCCTGCTTGTACTTTCTCTCCTCTCTCTCTCTCTCTCTGTCAAATAAATAAATAAAATCTTTTTTTAAGAATAAATAAGTATTATCCTTAGGCCTTATTTTTTCTTAGTCTCATCGAATTTTATAGATCAAGAGGGAGTTTTGTGAATCACCTTTCTGCCTCCTTATTTTAAAGATGGAAGATGACAAATATGGATTTTCCCAGAATCCCGTAACAAAGCAGTGATGGAGCCTAGAGCTTCAACTCAGAACCCGCAGCTGGGGCCTGCATTTCCTAATACTAAACTGATTAAAAAAAAAAAAAAAAAGATGGAGGGGTGGCTCAGTCAAGTCCTTGCTCAGTGGGGAGTCTGCTTCTCCCTCTACTCTTCCCCTGCTTGTGCTCTCTCTCTGTGTCTCTCTGTCTCTCTTTCTCTGTCTCTGACTCTCTCAAATAAATAAAATCTTTGAAAAAAAAAAAGAGTTTTCCTGTGAAAAAAACATTCATTGAGTTTGCAGGACATGGGTTCAGTGGATGCCCCTCTTTGCATTTTCCAGGTGAGCTCTTGGGTGACGTGGCTGATCCTCACAGCAGGCTCCATGGAGGAGAAGCGAGAAGTCTTTTCCTATTTGGTGCATGTGGCCAAATGCTGCTGGAACATGGGCAACTACAATGCTGTCATGGAGTTCTTGGCTGGCCTCAGGTATGGAAGTGGGGAACACAGTTATCTGGATAGCAGCCAAATGGCACTGTAATTAATTGCCCTGGAAACCACATTTACCCAAACCAGGCAATTGGTAGTGATTGGGGAAAATATGTTATTCTCTGCTAACACCACAAGCCTTGTCCCTTAAATGCAGCAGCAGAATTCAGCTCCTGTAGCCAGTCACAATCCTAATTAGCTATGTCTGCTCTGGGCCCATGCTGTTGGCCACACTGGGTAAAATTACCGGCTGCACAACTAACATCAACCCCATCAGTGACCCCTACTTGCCCTCTGTGCCCTGTGACCCCACTGTTAACAGTCTCTTCTCAGCTCTTCCTGATGAACTGCCTCAGCACTCTAGGCTCCCAGCCACCGACCGGAAATGGCTGGCACTGACAACAAGGATTCAATGATGTTAGCTGTTATTTTAATTGAATATTTACCATGGATCAAGCACTGGACTGTGCATTTCCTATGCATTAAATCTTTCAATTCTCAGAACAATTTCTTGGTCAATGCTATTATTATTCCCACATCATGTAAAAAAAAAAACAAAAAAACTAAAGTTAGAAGTTAAGTCATTCACCCAAGGCCACCTAGCATGGCTGGGATGGGAATGCAGGCAGCCTTGATTTGGAAGCCCTTGCCCTTAACCTCTCATATCCTGCTTATATGCCTTCTCCCCTAAGCTAGTAATAAGATCACCATTTTATCAATAAATCTCCTGCCTTATTCCCTTTCAGCCTCAGTTACCTGGTATAAAGTAACTGCCCCTCACTCTTGTAGGAGGCAATGTGGTGTGGCACAGAAGGGCATAAGTTGTTGGGTCAGAATAACAAGGAGTCAAATCCTGGCACCCCCATGGTGTATATAGCTGCGTGATCTGAGCTAGTTTCTTGGCCTCAGTGAGCCCTAGTTTCTTCATCTGTAAAATGGGGATGATAATAATAAAAAGCACCTACCTCCTCATGCGGGACTTAGTGATATAGGACCAAGTGTTTAGCACGTGTGTTTGTCAGAGTAAGGCTCCAGAGAGTGAGCCTGCTGTTGTTAGTGTCTGAGATTCACCTTCCCAGTGGGGGTTCTCACTATAAATAGATCTTGCTTCATAACATTATTGAGATTTTTCTTTGATTCTCCAGACCCCTGCAAAGGGATTCTGGGCTGGGGGAGGAAAGGAGAATTCTCAGAGCTTGAAATTTTTTTTGTCCTTTTGAACTTTCTTAACTAAGAATAAACTCAAACAGCCGTGTCACTGGCATTTAAAATGGTCATACAGATGCATCAGGCATGGCTGAAAAGAAGGAAAAAATGGAAAGAATACTGGGAGACCAGGAGATGATTTGGACGATTGGATTCTCTTTGTATTAATTTTCTAAAAAGAACCTGTGTTACTTGTCTTTTGAAAAAAAGAATGATCATATTATGACACAGTAATTCTATTTTAATGATGCTTATCCTCTGTGTTTGGCAAGTCTGTGTTGTCTTTTGGCTGGGGACCTCTCTTCCTCTGTTCTGGATATCACTGTCCTCACAGCATGGTAGCTGGCTTGCTCCAAAGTGAACAACAAGAAAACAAGACAAAAGCTGCAGTGCCTTTTATGACCTAGCCTCAGACATCACACACTGTCACTTCTACCATATTATACTGGTCACATAAGACAAAGGCCCGGTTGATTGTGGGCAGGGTCTATACTACACCAGGAACTGGGGATCGCTGGAGGAAAAGTTAGAAGTAAAAAGATTTACATAGAACAATATTTACTCAATCATGGTGTCAATTTAAGATAACCCCAGTGGGCACCTGGGTGGCTCAGTTGGTTGGGCAACTGCTTTCGGCTCAGGTCATGATCCCGGGGTCCTGGGATCAAGCCCCGCGTTGGGCTCCCTGCTCAGTGGGGAGCCTGCTTCTCCCTCTCCCTCTGCCTGCCGCTCTGCCTACTTGTGCTCTCTCTCTCTCTGTCAAATAAATAAATAAATAAAATCTTTTTACAAATAAAAGATAAAATAACCCCAGTGAACATCAGTGGGAAAATAAAGGAAATAATATGATGCATCCTTACAATGGAATATTATGTGGCCACCAAAAATGTGTATGAAATATGTTTAATATCATTGGAAAACAAGCAATGTATAATGCACAAAAATATCTGGGAACAAGGCTGCCTTTACTTAATGACCTCTGCAATATTTATACAATTTTATAATATATTTAGACCAGAGATCTACAAATGGAATTAATACTGGAAGGAAATACATCTAATGTTGTCTGTGGATGGTAGCACTGTGGGTGGATTTTCCTTATTTTCAGTATTTTCCAGATTTTTTACAATGAGCATCTAGATCTAGGGCCTTTATAAACATAAAAAGAAATAAAAGTTTTAAAAGAATGTCAGTTCTCAATCTAACAAAAATATCATTTGATCTGATCTTGCTGAAGTTTGTCCTTTGCCCCCAAATGTACCATGATGACCCCATTACACATGGAAGGAAGGGTGATCCAAAAACGAGAATCATGTATTCACTTTATTTATATTTCCATTTCATTCCCCCAAAAAGAATTCTCCCCCAAATTGTAAGATATCAGTTGTAGCTGGACTCAGTGGGGTGACATCAGGAAATAATTTTATTTTTCTGACCACTGTCTTTCAGACCTGCCTGATGAGCTTTTCCTCCCCCAGCTCTGGGTTCTATCTGGGGAGGTGACTGCTTTTGCAGTCACCGATATGGTCAGTAGCTTGTCTCCTTCTCCTATGCTCACAAGCACGAATAAATCTCAGAAACATACAGCTGTGCAAGAAAAGCAGGTTGCCTGAGCACCTACAGTGTGACACCATTTCTATAAAAAAAGCACACAGACAGTTCTGCAAGCTGCTTAGTGATATACACGTATATTGGGGAAGCATAAAGAATTGTAAGTGTATGGGGCATCTGGGTGGCTCAGTGGGTTAAAGCCTCTGCTTCGGCTCAGGTCATGATCTCAGGGTCCTGGGATCGAGCCCCGCATCGGGCTCTCTGCTCAGCAGGGAGCCTGCTTCCTCCTCTCTCTCTGCCTGCCTCTCTGTCTACTTGTGATCTTTCTCTCTGTCAAATAAATAAATAAAATCTTTTAAAAAGAAAGAAAGAAAGAAAGAAAGAAAGAAAGAAA
>PISX010026963.1:0-23668 GCA_004024625.1 Mellivora capensis | reverse complement strand
ACCCTGACACTTGACTAATGTATAGGTATAGAATTATAGGCTAGAAAATAAGCTTTTGAAGAACTTTGAAGGCATTATTCCAATGACTCCAATATCCAATGTTATTAATGAGAATTCCAAAGTTAAAATCATTCACACTTCTTACACATGTATTCTTTACCCCTATTTTCCACAAAAGTCCCGCAGACTTTTCTCTGATCTCTCTGTCTCTAGTGTTCTGAAATAATAATCATGAGATTCTATTTAACTTTCTGAGCATCAGGTGGGTCCTTTCTGTCTGGTAACTTTTTACTTTTAATTTCAGAAAGTTGTCTTTAATTATTTTGTTGAAAATTTTCTCTGTTCTTGTATTCCCTGTTTTTACTTCTGGAGCTACTAAAGTTTTAGGGAATTATTTCATGTAAGAAGAATTGAATCTCTGTTTTCTCTGTGCTGCTTAGGTTTCTACTTAATTGGGTGAGCTAAAGCTATCAGTTAAATTTCCATTTCACTTTGCAGTTTCCAAAGAACCATTGTTATACTATCTTCTTCTTTTCTCCTAGTGCTCTCAGTTCAAAGGGCCTAGGTCTTTTTTCTTTTCTTTCTTTCTTTCTTTCTTTCTTTCTTTCTTTCTTTCTTTCTTTCTTTCTATTTTTGGAGATATACCATCAATCTACCTTTTTAAATTTTTATTTAATTTTTTTTAAGATTTTATTTATTTATTTGACAGAGAGAGATCACAAGTAGGCAGAGAGGCAGGCAGAGAGAGAGGAGGAAGAAGGTTCCCTGCTGAACAAAGAGCCCAATGTGGGGCTCGATCCCAGGACCCTGGGATAACGACCTGAGCCGAAGGCAGAGGCTTTATCCCACTGAGCCACCCAGGTGCCCCAATCTACCTTTAAAAAAAAAAAAAAAAAGATTTATTTATTTATTTGAGAGAGAGAGAGAGAACATGTGAGCCAGAGGAGGAGCAGAGAGAAAGGGAGAGAATCTCAAGCAGACTCCCCACTAAGTGAGGAGTCCAATGAGGGGTAAGGGTGGGGGGGATGGGATAGGAGCTCCATCTCACAACCCTGAGATCATGACCTGAGATGTAATTAGGAGTTGGAAACTTAACCAATTGAGCCGCCCAGGTGACCCTCATCACTCTACTTTTAGTCTTGTTGATTGTTTCCTTTGCTGTGCAAAAGTTTTTATCATGATGACATCCCAATAGTTCATTTTTGCTTTTGTTTTCCTTGTCTCTGGGGACATGTCTAGCAAGAAGTTGTTGTAGTCAAGGTTAAAGAGGTTCCTGCTTGTGTTCTCCTTTGGGACTTTGATGGATTTTTTGTCTCACATTGAGGTCTTTCATCCATTTTGAATTTATTTCCGTGTATGGTTTAAGAAAGTAGTCCAGTTTCATTCTTCAGCATGTGGCTGTCCAACTTTTCCAACACCATTTGTTGAAGAGACTGTCTTTTTTCCATTGGATATTCTTTCCTGCTCTGTTGAAGATTAGTTGACCATAGAGTTGAGAGTCCATTTCTGGATTCTCTTCCTCTAATATTTCTTAATGATACATCACATTTCCATTTAGCTTAATTTTTTCCTAAAACTTTTATCTTCATATTTAAAGCAACTATATGATATAGTTAGTTTTGGAAACAAAATCTTTTATCTGGCTAGAAAATCCATCAAATATGAGAATAAAATGAACATGAATATCTTGACAGCAAAATATCTTTCAAGATGGAAAGGTACAGATTTGATTGCATAGGAAAAAAAGATCCAGAGAGATAATGTAACTTTTCAAAATTCACTCAGTTAGGTGGTTTCAAAGCTCTTATAATAACCCCAGAACCACATCTTCACACTTATATTCATTTTTTTCTGAGCCCAATACCCATTACATTCAAGAAGAATTAGGTATATAGTACATTTTGTGGTTATATTAGGGAAACTTTCATTTTGGCTTGGTAATTGTTAGTCCTTGATAGCTAACTAATCAAGAATGAAAAAGTGATGTAGGATTAATTAAAATCAGTGCATTGATCTTAAAGAATTCTGCATTATGGCTTCATTTAAAGACAACAGTCATAACATCTTGAGGGAGGGGCAAGAAAAATATAAATTTTTTTTTTAATGAAAATCAAGGGTTTAGTTGTATATGGAAGACATATCCAAATGCTTAAAGGTTTTCTTATTTCAGTGAAGAGATCTGATATTTCTAAACTATAATGTGTGGATTGTGGATGAAAAGATCATACCTCATTAAATAATTTGGACTGTTCATATTAAAAATGAAAAGGATATCTTGTTTTTACAGTGCTAACCATTTTTGAAAACACATTTTAAGATCATTTGCTCTTGGGTGCCTGGGTGGCTCAGTGGGTTAAAGTCTCTGCCTTCAGCTCAGGTCATGGTCCCAGGGTCCTGGGATTGAGCCCCACATCAGGCTCTCTGCTTGGCAGGGAGCCTGCTTCCTCCTCTCTCTGCCTGCTTCCTCCTCTCTCTGCCTGTCTCTCAGCCTACTTGTGATCTCTGTCTGTCAAATAAATAAATAAAATCTTAAAAAAAAAGAATCTGTTTAAAAAAATAAAATAAAATCATTTGCTCATACCAATATAAAATAATTCTGCATATGAAATACATTAGTATATTTATTCCCATATAAGAGGAGTATAAGACTTAAGAGACCTAGGTAATTTGACCATTAATGTAAGTATGAATCATTAGGTCCTGAACTAAAAAATGGCTAATGTGATTTAAGTTCTCTACTCTTTATATTACTTTTAGAGTCATATTTTTAGGAATAATATAAAAAATTATAATGTCATTTACCTATGATGAAATAAAGACATGTTATCTTACTTGTAAATCAAGGGAGGATATACTACTTCCTTCTTCATATGCTAATTTTGTATGTGATTAACATGAGTCGACATTGTTCACATTTTTTGGGGGGATTTTATTTATTTATTTGACAGAGATCACAAGTAGAGAGGAGGAAGCAGGCTCCCCGCTGAGCAGAGAGCCCAATGCAGGGCTCCATCCCAGGACCAGGACCCTGGGATCATGACCTGAGCCGAAGGCAGAGGCTTTAACCCACTGAGCCACCCAGGCGGCCCACATTGTTCACATTTTAAAAAGCAATACATTGTTAAAGAAGTTGGAGTTTGTTTCTTAATAAGCATTTCAGAAATGAATATTGAATTAATCCATTGTAATGATCCTCCTATCTTCGGCTTTACATGTATTTGTGAACATTTCTCCTGCTGCCAATGATTCAAAATAAACCCAATTTTTTTTTAAGATTTTATTTATTTATTTGACAGAGAGCGAGAGATCACAAGTAGGCAGAGAGGCAGGCAGGGAGAGAGCTGAGCAGAGAGCCTGATGTGGGGCTCGATCCCAGGACCCTAAGACCATGACCTGAGCCGAAGGCAGAAGCTTAACCCACTGAGCCACCCAGGCACCCCAAAATAAACCCAATTTTGAGGCCATGGTATCTTTCGTCTCTTTGCGGCCTCAAAGGACAATCTTCTAGGATTGCAATATATTATTTTAAAAAAGAAATTAGAGTGTATTTTTTTCATTAAAAACAAAACAAAGATGCAAGTATATGAAAAGTCCTTACTAAAAAAATTGTTTCATTGACTCAAATAGGCAAACAAGCAAACCTTTCACATTTCTAAAGTCTGTTTTCGGAAGGTACCATATAAGAGTGACTTGGAAAGCTGTAATTATATGAGAGCTATGTCTCCCTGTGGACCTGGACAGTTGTTTACTGGTAAAAGTCTAGCCTTGCCATCTGCAGTGATTTCCAATTTTATCTCTAACTGAGGGAGAGGTGAATGAAAGACTCCTTTTCAAAGTTGTTCATCAGCTGCCTGAATGATAACTCGTACATATTGATTTTGCCTCACAGAAAACCGTTCCTTCTTCCAAGCATTCTTCCATTTTGTAGATCTATGAAAACTTAGAAAATTAAAGATCTTGGCTCAGAACTGGTTTTTCTCATAACCTATTGGAACCATAAGTTGCTTTGCCTATAAATGAAATTAGTAGTATTTACTAATATTTTGAAATCATTGTGAGGTTCTAATATTTTATACAAATATACTTTATAAGCCTTAAAGTACTCTAAAACACAAAATGGTAATAGCAGTAACAATGCAATTTTGGAAATGTACTGATGATTTTTTTTTTTTTTTAGGACTTTAGTATTTTAATACCCTACAGGCCTAAAAAACACTAGACTTTAAAATAAGTATAATAGTAGCCTTTCATGTGTAACAGAGACAGAAACCCCAGGGTTTGGCCTTAAGTAAATTGCTGGTGATTATAGAGTAAGAGGAGACGATCCTCACCAAATCCCATGCAATTTTCAACTTTTCACTAAATCTAGCTACCTAAATTATTTTCATGGTTTTTCATAAATGTTCTCTCAAGATTATGTTGTTTGAATTTTGGGGATATATTTAACATTATGCCTCATATACTGAAGGAAAAATTAAGAAACAGCAATAGAAAAGTCATAAAAACGTACCAGATATCCTGACATAGGTTGTATACTGGGTATCCCATTGTAGTTTATGAAGACTTTGCTAAGGCTCTTCCACAGTAACCAACTTTTTGACTGCTAGAGGTATAGCCCCTATCCTGATTTCAAAACTTTTTCTTCAAGATCCTAGAGTGAGTGTTTTTCCTTTTTTTTTTAATGACACAGTTGAGTAATAGTACTGTTGGATTAAAATACTAGCTTTAATTGTCTTTCTCCAGAGAACAGTAATTTTGTATATTGCACTAATTTTGAATTTTGAATATTGCTCTAAATTTCTGTTGTAATTAAAGATTTAGTTGTGATACTTTAATGAGGAAGAGAATTTTTTGGTCCCATATATAATGTAATCAGGTAAACTATAAATACAAAAGTTATACCATCTAGATATAATTTGATGCTTGATTAATCCTACATTATTTTGGTAATCTTTTGTATTGCATGTATTGGTCTAGGATGCATCCCAAACAATTTATGAGTTTCATACTTATACCTTATCATAGCCTGGATGCCTCCTCTACCACCACCACTAGAGTGGAGACTAGATATGTAGTTGTATTCAGTTAGTTTGTCAGGAAGTGATCCTAGGAAACAGGAATGGGGGTCTGAGTATAGAGAATTAGAAGAAAGAAAGCCACTGCTCTAGAGTTCTTCACCATTATGAGCAAATGTGGATTGATCCTTTCAGACACTTGAGCAATGTTGAATTCAGCGTAGAATTTTTTTTTAAAGATTTTATTTATTTATTTGACAGACAGAGTTCACAAGTAGGCAAGAGAGGCAGGCAGAGAGAGGGGGAAGCAGGCTCCCCGCTGAGCAGAGAGCCCGACGCGGGGCTCCATCCCGGGACCCTGGGATCATGACCTGAGCCAAAGGCAGAAGCTTTAACCCACTGAGCCACCCAGGAGCCCCTCAGCTTAGAATTTTTTGCCTGAGTGATGGAACAGGAGCTCTTCTATTCAAGGGCGATAGTTGGCCTATAGCAGAGCCAACAGCCTCTCACCTTCAGGTTTCACTTGTTCTGTGTGTCCCTAAGCTTTTAAATCAGAAAAGCTGTAGGACAGTTCAGCTGTGATGATGTGTGAAAGGCTACTGTGTTGTACCTGGGAATTGCGGCAACAGTGGCAAAGACAGAAAGTGGAAAGGGCTATGGGGCAGAGTACATGGCATTATTATGCAAAGGATGGGGCATGATGCAAAAATCCCAGGTACCCCATCATGTGATAAGGTTCTAAAGGATACAAGGCCAGTCTTAATCAGCTTTGTAACCTAGCAACGAGTTCACCGCATACATGCAGGGTGCTATTTCCTAGGTTCTACTCCCTGTACTTCTTTCAGATGAAGATCCCTGACACAGCTTTCTGATCACTGCTTAGAGATCTGACACACATTTGCTTTGAACTTTGAACTTTCAACTGGTGTTGAACTTGCTTAAAAAAGTGGTTCTTTTATTTATTTATTTATTTGTTTATTTATATTTTCCCAACCAATTTCCAACTCCTTAGTGACCTACTTCCCTCTTCCTTTACTTTTCCTGTGCATTCCAAAAGACTCAATTCAAATATCACATTCTTCACCAAACTTACATAATACCTTATACGTGTTGGGAAAATAGAAAGCATTATCAGGAGTGCATCTTGAGAAAAGAATTCAATTTCAGGATCTTACAGAGAGTAAATGGTATTTTCTGAAATTTTAATAAATTCAGTAGAGCAATGAGGAAAGTGCTGCTTCTCTTCCTCTGGTTCATTATTCCGTCTTTCTCCGGGTACTTATAATTTAGGTAATGGTTGTGGTCTTCATTGATACTTCTCTTTCAAAGAAATTCCAACAAATTTCTTGCTCAGTTATTTCAGATTTTAAAAATGCATTAATATTCTGTAAACTCGGCACAACAGGATTCAATAATGTTCCTAATACCTTTGGTTGAAAAACATAGATTTTCAATGAAATAATGAGATTTGCACATGCAATTTGGAGAACCACCATTTTGTGCAGGCTGTTTAGATGTGGCTTACGATGTATTTCAATCTTATAAATAAAGAATAAGGAAAAAATACTTCAGTCTGCACTGGTATATGAAGACTTCAGAGCCCTTGGTCCACTGACTTCATATTTCACATAACATTGCCTTGGATCAAGAGATCAGCATTCAGCAAAGTAAATGAAAAAATGGGTGAATGACTACAGGATACACTGGTCCTAGCTTATAGCATACCATCCGGAAGCTAACATCCTGATGGGAGACTCCTTTTAAGGGGCAGTTGAGTTGTCAGTTTGTGAGATTATACCTCATGAGAATTGGGCATCTTCCAATCTAAAGAAATAAAATTATATTCTTTCTAGATCCCAGTGAGTAGAATGCGTGGATCCAAGAACCAAGAAAAGAAAGTAACAGCGACCTTGCTTACTCTCATTCCCATTCATGCTCGGGAATTTTCCCCCCTCCCTGATCCCCCATGCAAATCTAGGAACTACTACCTATAGGTCTTGGTTCTGGAGAAAGAACACTTTTATCAGGGGGCCTCAAGGGTTACATTTAATTTTAATCATGGCAATCTTAGTTTCCTTGCAGCAAGAGAAAAGCAGTCACAGAAAGGAGTCACCATTTCCTGGCTACCATTAAATGGTAAATAAACAGTGTAATGACTGATTACTAGGCAGGGGCAGGGATGCTGTTATACAATAATATCTTTAGTGACAAGGTGATTCATGGGGAGTGAGTCTTGTTACTTACCTATTCTCTTTGGACATTAGGTGGACAAGTGCAGCAGTTACAATCTTGCAAGGACAAGGTGACAGTTCTGAGGATCTGTGTCTGAGTCATACCACTGCCATAGTCCTCTGGTCTTATATAATCTAGCATAGATACTGACTAAGGATGAAAGGAACTTCTAATGAAGATGATCTAGAATAATGGGGGAAGATGACTGGTACCAATGAAGGCACCAAGACTAGAGGCAGGGGCAGGGACCCTGATTTATCCTCCTACCCTTTCTTTATTGAGTTTACCCAGGGAAAGAAAGCAACAAGAATCTTGATAGTTGTTCTCAGGTGGATGACTGTATTATATGCAGTAAGTGGGTCCTAAGTGGGCAATAGGTAGAATCTTGTAGATGCTGTATTTTTCTCTCTTTTTAAAATATTTATTTATTTGTCACAGAGAGAGGGAGAACACAAGCAGGGGGAGCAGAAGGCAGAGGGAGAAGGAGGCTCCCCGCTGAGCAAGGAGCCTAATACAGGACTCGATCCCAGGACCCTGGGAACATGACCTGAGCTGAAGGCAGACAAGGAAAGGGAAGGAACAGCGGTTTAAGGCAGACTTAAACCAACTGAGCCACCCAGGCGTCCCAGTGCAGTACTTTTCCACAAAGATCTCACCTAAGCACTGAGACTTCCCCCAACCGTCAGAAAGGATATGTGTTTATGGCACACAGCTGAGTTCTTCTCGGGGAATTATCTTCCACAGCCTTACCCACAGTTAAATCCTCTCCCCAGAGATAGCCCACATGCAACAACTAGTCCACTCACTCACTCCCTCATAGATGTTTTTGCCTAGAGTGCTCGAAGTAAACATCCTTTAGGCAAATCATTGTCTCAGAGACTGTTTCCCAGGAACACAAACTAAGACAAGCTGCTTTCTAAAAAAAAATGCTTACAGTACCTATTCATACATGGCATATATTCATCTCAAATTAGAAATAATTCTGTCCCCTGCACACACACTTAAAATGATCTATATCATCTTCATGATTAGATTCCAATAATCTCTAGACAATACAAGTCTCTCTTAATAGTTATAGCCTCATTCTGTAATTAAGGACTTGCTATGCCCTATATGTATACCCTTACCTATACTTTTATCTGTCTTCCACCTACACTTTACTGATTTAACCAATTTATATGTGTATGTTAGGTATCAGCTCCAGTGTCGCCTCCATTAAAAAATCTTTCCCTAACTTTTATTCTGATTTATATATATCCTATGCACTGAAATATACCGTGAATACTTCGGTAATGGTATTTTAAACATTATGGAACTAACATACAGTTGTTACTCTGGTGTGAAATGCACTCCTTAAGGCCGAGACCAAATCAGAAAGAGAGAGAAAGTAATTATATGCTTGTGGGCTCTGGAATTGAACTGCCTTTAATCTGCTGTGAGGAATAAGAGATTTACCAGTGTAATTTCAAATTCACATAAACCAAATCCACACTCCCAGGACTTCGCTTAATGCCTCTCAAACAAATGGCTGTTTATTGAAGAAATAAATAAAATGACTAAATAAATAATTGGTTGATTGAAGAAAGAGTAGACTAAAGACAAAACAGTGAAGGAAAAATATTTCCAATTATGGTCATATTTCCATGAAACTAACAAGTTTATAAAAATATTTAATTTTCATATTAGCTTTTTGGGTTCGATTTTTTTTTCTTTTTGGGGGGTTAGATATTATTATTTCCATTCACTAGCTAAAAAAATGAATTTAAAAGGTTTAAGTAATTTTCCAAATATTATAGCATACATAAAGCCCTAATGGAATTATTCAATTCTATTTATAGTTTGATAGAGAGATACATGTGTGTGTGTGTGTTTCAAAGGACATGAGTTTAAGGAGCTAGGCAGAGTGAGAGGTAAAAGTGGCAGGAATATTGGTTGTGGCAAGGGGAATAGAAAGAAAGAGATGACTCCAACGGTATGCTGAAGGCAGACTCAGTCAGCAAGATCTATCGGCTAGTTAGCTATCAGAAGAAAGGGCTATGAACTAATCAATGACAATAGCACATTTTTAGCCTGGGAGAATTGGAGAATGGTGGTTCAATTAACAGAACTACAAGGATCAAGGCTTGGAGTTGGTAAAACAGAAAATAAAAAATTACTTATACAATACTGATTTTAAGGTTATTTCAGAACCTCTCAATGGAAATTCAAGGCAAGAGGTCTGGGGAGATGAAAAGTAGTATTGATATATAACATTAATATACTGCATACTAATGTTAAAAAAATTTTAAATGTATATTTTGGAAGTTTTGACCAAAGATTTGTAAGGCACTGTGTTGGCTTCAAGCAAAGATGATCAGTGCACTGAAAGGTAAGCAGGTTGGAGCCAGGCCTGTTACTTGTAGACTTTTTTCATTTGAAATAATAACAGATGGTGCACATGCTGTGTATATATATATATATACTGACTACAAAAACCCATAAAGAATGAGTGAATTTGATTGTAAATATTTTTTAACCTAACAAAAGAGTAAAATAAGTTGTTTTTTTAATTATCATCTATTGCTGATTGGTATTTTCTAGAATCATGCTTCATCTGACCTGGATCAAAATCATTATAATTCTAAACTGCAATATATAGAACATAACCAACTTATTAAAGAAAAAAATATACTAGCCACAAAATGAATAAGGAAAGCTTGCATTTTTCTTATCCCTTTTGGCTTCCTAGTAAATCCTTGTATTAATACTAATAAAACATAGAATCAGGATAGTCTGTACTCTTTGAAAAGATTACCTTGTTAAAGTTCACTTCAGCCTTGTAGTTCACTTTAATATCATATGGAACAAAGTTATTTATATAGTTCATTTCATTCACATGACACATATACCCTCTACACACAAACTGAACATGGGAGTAGAATAAAATATGCCACTTATTCAATGTGTACAGCACATGATAGGTTTTCAGAGCCAAAAACAAAAATCTTACCCCCCCCAATAGCATAACTGTTCAAAATAAAAGACTTAAAAATAAGTGTGGAAGCTGTTTTTCAGTAAGTAACAGCAGGTCCCTTCTACCACACAGTGATCTGAAATTATGTTTCTCAATAAGGTTGATTCCACATTGCCCTGTGAAGTTCCAAAGATGATCAATACCCAAATCTAGTGATGACCATGGACTGGTCATAGGCACTTATGACCCCCATCGGGCAACCTACTCCACTGCTACCAAACTTTATCAATAGTCCCAGTCCCAGTGGTAAGAATTATAACTAACTTTTTTTTAATTACATTTTTAATTAGTTACATTTTTAGTCAGTACATCACTGTTCTGTCTATTTTTCTACAGATAGGCAAATTTATATTTTAAGATAGCATTGCTTAGAGATGAAGAGCACAGTTGGTAGTTTTCAAACAGACCTGGGTTTTCTTATCAGCTCGAAAACCTTGGACTTCTAGTAATCATTACAAGACAAAATTTCCCAAGTAATATAATAGTGATTATAAATTGTCTGCCCAATAAAATTGTTGTGATGATTAAAAGTAAGTGCTTCTATGAAACATCTAATTCATGACTTGACCATAGCAGATGACTAACAAATCTTAATTATTTTTCATGAATGCCATTACAATTATACTAGAAACAATATTTTAAGAAAGAAAATATTTTTCTTAGAACTTAAAGTTTATGATAGAATACAAAGAAAACTCAAACTTTTAAAAATTATTTCTTGATTTACTCCTTGACTTATTTAGTATTTCTTGATCTTTTAAAATTAAGACATCCACGGACTTTAGATGATATAGATGTAATTGCCAGAAGTTGAAAGAAATTCTGTGACTAGCATCTTACATTAAACTAATGAAAACATAGGGGTGCCTGGGTGGCACAGTCACTTAGGCATCCAACTCTTGATTCTCCTCAGGTCATGATCTCAGGGTCCTGGGACTGAGCCCTGTGATGGGCTCTGCGCTGAGCATAGAGTCTTCTTGAGATTCTCTCTCCTTTTCCCTCTGCCCCTCCTGCTTGTTCTCTCTCTTTCTCTCTCTCTCTGTCTCTCTCTAAAATAAATAAATAAATCTTTAAAAATAATAATGAAAACATAATTTCCAAGGAATATAAATCATATTTAAACATTCAAAATAATTTATTTCTCCAAGTTTTAAAAAATATTTAACCTCATTTACATTGCTCGTTGCTTCGTCTTATTCATTATAATAACTTTACTGCACAAATGAGCATTAATTAAAAATTACTATTGAAAATATTCAACATGTCCCTGGAATAATGACTTATTAGGTTAAATTTTATCTATAGCTTCATGTTACTGTTACACTTACTGCATTGACAGAAAATACAATTAACTTGCCTAATAGCATTTCAGATCCACCACTTTTTTCTTAAATCTGGTTTTTAAAAAAATATCATTGCTACTAAGTAAAACAATTTTACCCCTAAAAAAATCATATATAAGTGACATAGGATTCTAATGGGCAAAGATAATTTTGAGGGCTATTCAGCAAATCAACATATAAGTATGTTCTCATTTTTACTTAGTAACAACCTTAGAAAGAACAGAGAATAACTGTAAAGATATTAAAGACACTGACCATAACACAAATATCGGGTTGTACATTTAAGAAAGAATAGGAGGTTAAGATCTTGGTAATGGGCATTCCAGCATATTTTCCAGTTCTTACTCAGCTCTGGACTTTGTGTGGCAGAGAATGAGTAAAAAGGCAGAGAGGAAATAGATAAAAGCCTGAAGTTAGAATCAGCTATCAAACCACAGCTAGAGCACTGTGGTAGCAGAATGACCCACCAAAGATGTCCATGTTGATGGCTCACCAAAGGTGTCCCTGGAAGCTGTGAGTATGTTATATCTCAAAAGGGACTCTGCAGATTTACTTAAGTTTACATACCTTAAACTAGCTAGAGTAATCATCTCTAGTAAGATTGAAACAAAACAAAATCAACATCTCCTTGAATTACATGATAAATGCATTTCTGAAAGTTCAACTTATAACTGGGAAAAATGTAAAAGAGATTTGTGTTTTACCTCCAAAAATTACAGTGTTTTTTTTTCACCTGATTTTCTGTAGTGATGCTGGAAGGTTGGAGAGGATGTACAGCATGTAGAACAACTATTGATTACTTATAAGTGATCCATGTATCAAAATATATCTAGCAAATATATCTAGCAAAGTTATCTTCACCTAGTTAAACCCATTAAGTATCTATAATGCTTGTGATAACTAAAAACATTCCTCTCTATTTTTCAAAAGCATTTCTTGGGAACCACAAATATCTTAAGTGAAAACCATAACTGGTAACTAGTGAAAGAAATTAAGAAATTGGATAGTCACAATGTAGAATAAAACTAGATCATTTTCTTATACCATACAAAGAAAAAATCAAAATGGATGAAAGACCTCGGTTTGAGACAGGAATCCATCAAAATCCTAGCAAAGAACACAGGCAGTAACCTCTTCCACCTTGGTTACAGCAACTTCTTATTAGACATGTCTCCAAAGCAAGGGAAACAAAAGCAAAAATGGACTATTGGGACTTCATCAAGATAAAAAATTTCTGCACAGCAAAGGAAACAGTCAGCAAAACTAAAAGACAACTTATGGAATGGGAGAAGATATTTTCAAATAATGTATCTGATAAAGGGCTAGTATTCAAGATCTATAAAGAACATCAAACTCAACACCTAAAAAACAATCCAGCCAAGAAAGGGGCAGAAGACATGAACAGACACCTCTGCAAAGAAGACATACAAATGGCCAACGGACTTATGAAAAAATGCTCCACATCACTTGGCATTAGGGAAATGCAAATCAAAACCACAATGAGATACCACCTCACACAAGTCATAATGGCTAAAACTAGTAAGACAGGAAACAACAAATGTTGGCGAGGATGTGGAGAAAGGGGAGCCCTCTTACACTGTTGGTGGGAATGCAAGCTGGTGCAGCCACTCTGGAAAACAGTATGGAGTTTCCTCAAGAAGTTAAAAATAGAGCTACCCTATGACTCAGCAATTGCACTACTGTGTATTTACCCCAAGGATAAAAATATGTTATGCCCAAAAGTGTACCTCCACCTCAGTGTTCATAGCAGCAATATCCACAATAGCCAAACTATGAAAGGAGGCTGAGATGCCCATCAACAGATGAATGGATAAAGAAGATGAGGTGTATATATATATATATATATATATATATATATATATATATATACACAATAGAGTATTATTCAACCATCAAAATGAAATCTTACCACTTGCAAGGACATGGATGGAACTGGAGGGTATTATGCTAGATGAAATAAGTCAGTAAGAGAAAGAGAATTATGCTATGGTTTCTCTCATATGTGGAATATAAGAAACAATGCAGAGGATCATAGGGGAAGGAGGGAAAACCTTGGAAAGTCATCAGAGAAAGAGAAAAACCATAAGAGAGACTCTTAACTATAGGAAACAACTGAGGATTGCTGGAGGGGAAGTGGGTAGGGGGATGGGGTAATTAGGTGATGGGCATTAAGGAGGACATATGATGTCATGTCCTGTGATATCATGTCATGTGATGTCATCAGCACTGAGTGTTATATACAACCCTTCAACCTTCCTCTGAACCTAGTGCTGACTATATATGTTGGCTAACTGAATTTTTTTTAAAGAAAGAAATGCAGAGACAAAAAATGACAATTGTTCTCAAATATCTCAAAGTTTAAATAATGAAATAATGTCAACATATAAATATCAATAATAAGATGAAATAGAAGATGAAATATATTTTAATTTTTTGAGAAACATTCCTAGATCAAATTAACCTTCCCTCTGTATGAAAGCCCTCACTACAATTTATAGTAATAAGTTGATCAATTTAAGATGGAATGTTCTAATGTTAACAACTATCTTAGAATGTTATAAAGTGGCCCATATTCTCACCTATTTGAGGAATTAAAAATCTGTCTACAGAGATAAAACCCACTGTAGCTTAGAAATATTTTTTCCAGAATTGTTACATAAACACATGCTTTTGAATGTGTGTCAACTTCAGTTAGCTCTCCACCTCACCCTCTCTATCTTCACAAACTCAGTGCTTTATATGTTCATTTTGTGGCCTCTGAAAGCATTTGAGTTGCAGTCTTTGCAATCCCAGATCATGTAACACATGATCTCACAAAATGGACATCATCATTTTGTTCCTTATTTTTTTCTTTTAATATTATTGTAAAGATCCAATGAGATCGTTCATGTAAAAAACTTTCACAATCCCTGAAACAGAGTGAGCATTGGTTTTTGATGTAGTATTAGATATTATAATTAATGTTTCAGCATATATGCCCACTGCTAGTCTTAAAGTGAACTTTTTACCAATCATCTTTGGTTACTTGACTAATAAAAATTTGGTGTTAATTATAGGGTAGTTATAAATTGTTGGGACAACCCCATATTTTCTCCTTAGATGATCTTAATTTAATGACTGAGAATTTTTTTAATGATGTGATTTTGGCTATTTTTGAGATGCCTTTAAGACAATGTAGTTGTCTTCAGATTTCTATGGTGTTCTTTATGTGTATTAGCTTTCCTATGTCCTCTTAAATATACTGTAATATTGGTGACTTGGTTTAGTGTATTTTGCCTTGTGATATAATTATGTTCTTTTTTTAAAAATATTTATTTATTTGTCAGAGAGAGAGAGAGAGAGAGAGCACAAGCAGGAGAAACAGCAGGCAGAGGGAGAAGCAGACTCCCCACTCAGCAGGGAGCCCAACTGGGAGCTCAATCCCAGGACCCTGGGATCATGACCTGAGGCAAAGGCAGATGCTTAACTGCCAGAGCCATCCAGGTGCCCCTCATGTCCTTTTGATGGTATAGTTTATTTAGCATTCTCATGAGTACTGTTTACAGAATTTTCACCAGAAAAAAAAAAATCAGCTTCAGCATGTTACATAAAGCCATGTTACATTACTAGTAGGATTTATCAGAATCCCTTTTGTTGACCCCATATTTGATCACATGTAAAATTTACCTATTTTTAGGTCATTGCTGTTATCTTCGACCTTCATGCTTTTGTTGTCTTTATTATACACTTACATACTCTCAGAAGAATGGTATATATATCTTTTGGAACTCAGCAATCTCATTGACCCAACCAATCTCAACTCAGAAAAATCTTTTTGCTTTTTCTCAATGACTTCCATCCAGATTTTCTGTTTGATCTTCAAGACTTTATGATAATCTTTGCAGATACCCAATTCTCTTAGATGTCCTTTTGTCTTCTATAAGAATACTATGTAAAGAGAAGGATTTATTTGCCCAATGGTATGTGGTGGTTTTCATTTTGCCTTTCCCTGTGGGTCTTGATGCTGTGGCAGACATGAGAAGCTATGCTCTGATTTCTACTGGTCACACCTCTCCTGGTTCTGACCTCCCTGGCCAAAAGTTTTCAGTTGCTCCAACTGGTTCTGGAGATTATCCACATTGGTCTTTAGGCATCAGTTCTTTCAGCTAGATTTAGAATCTTTAGTTATAATGCCTGGGATGTTTCTCTCCATTTCCCTTGCTGTGACATCTAATTGCTCATAATGCTTTGCATGCCTCAGAAGCTCCACTTGCTTGGTCAAATACTCTTATTCCTGTAACTGTTTCTCACCTATTGTACATCTGCTGAGGACTGTCTTCGTACAAGCTGGAAATCTTGCAAATCTTGTTGGAATCCTAGAGGTTATACAATGGATTTGTCCTCCTTCACCTCAAACTTTACCAAGTTCTCTGCCACCTCTTAATAGATGACTCCTGGAACTGCCAGCTCAGTAGCTGCTTAAATAAACTCTACCCCTCACTCTCCACAGGAGCTGCACCTGGGCAGGCTTTGCCTGATGGGCTTCCGGCTCCCTCTGTGGTGCCCACAGGCCCTTCCTTCCTCCCCATGGCCCTCACAGCACAGGTGGGCCCAGCAGCCTGCACTGGTTATTTTGTGGTTAAAAGAGACCACAGATAAGCTCTTTGGTTCTAAGGAACCAACAAAAAGCAGTGTTTTGCTTCGCTTTCCTTGTCATGTTTCGGA
Source organism: Mellivora capensis (assembly GCA_004024625.1). Lineage (NCBI taxonomy): Eukaryota > Metazoa > Chordata > Mammalia > Carnivora > Mustelidae > Mellivora > Mellivora capensis. Next base: position 7,340 of record PISX010026963.1, on the reverse strand, counting down.
AGGAACATCATCAGCCTGAGCTGAAAGAGTGGAAAGGGGACCCCAATTGAGAGTCCTGAGATCTGGATCCCAGCTAACTAGCAAGGTAAGGGCCATTTAAAACAGAAGCTCCCTACACGGGGATGCTGAGGATTTGTACCTTTTCAGTTTTTCTTTAATTATTGATTCATATTATCAGATATTTTTCAACGTAAAATGTTTGTAACAAGAATTTCATGTTTTAAAAATTCCTTGTGTCACTGAGCGGAAATCATGGGTTTCTGAAAACTGATATATTGGAGAATACATTAGACTGTGATTCTTGTGTTAACTTAAAAATTGGTTGTTTTTCATGGCTGTGACAGTGAGCCGGATTCCAAGTAAAAATCTCCAAAGACATCACATATCCGAAATGAAGATAATGCTGAATGACAGTTTGATTAGCCTTAACCGTGCAGGAATAAAGGAAAGGTGTATTATTTTGGGCACAAGTAATTAGGTCCCACTTAGTGTTCCTGTTCAAGGTCTGTGAAAGGGTATTAGTGGTATTAGAAGAACAAAAGAAAAAGGGTACCAGGCAGAGACTATTGCCACCTCCAATTTTGTGATTGTTGGAGATGGAAAAACATACAACTTGAGCAGCCAAATCTGGAGACTATTCATGTATGTACCAAAACTACTTTAATGAAATACAGCTCCATAACCAAAATCTGAGAAGTTCATAGCATATGCTGATGCTGGGGCAGGTTTAAGTCTGGTCCACAGCAGAACACCAGTGTTCTCATTCTGTACATTTCCAAAATGAGCTCACTTTCTCTACTTAGATTTCTCTATCATTGTCTATTGTGGTTTATTCACAAATGTGTTTTCTTATTATATGATAGGTGATACATGCTACTTGTCAGATGATAAATTTCTTTGTGGGAAGATCTGTATGATTTGTCCTGTATGTAATCGGTACAGAAAGAATTTATTAAGATGCTTCATGTTTTTAAAAGAGAAATAAACAGGGGCACCTGGGTGGCTCAGTGGGTTAAAGCCTCTGCCTTCGGCTTGGGTCATGATCCCAGGGTCCTGGGATCGAGCCCCACATCGGGCTCTCTGCTCGGCGAGGAGCCTGCTTCCTCCTCTCTCTCTACCTGCCTCTCTGCCTACTTGTGATTTCTGTCAAATAAATAAAATCTTAAAAAAAAAAAAAGAAATAAACAAGGGACACCTGGATGGCTGACTTGTTAAGTGTCTGCCTTCGGCTCAGGTCATGATCCCAGGGTACTAGATCAAGCCTTGCATCTTGCTTTCTGCTCAGTGAGGAGAGCTGCCTACTGCTCCCCCTGCTTGTGCACGCTCTCTCTCTCTGTCAAATAAATAAAATTCTTTAAAAAAAGAAATGATACTCAGATTTATCTGAAGCATTAAGTGATAAGATATGTATTATTATTCCAAGTGTCAACTTAGTGCATATATTTTATCCGTTAACACAAACTCAATATTTGTAACTTCCCAAATGATTATATAGCTTTGTGTTTTTGCATGGTGTTAGTTCTCCATTATGTACAATAGAATGAACCCACAATTTATTGTTCAAACTGAGAACGAAATTTTAAGAATAAAACAGGGAGAAATTACTACTATTTCAGAAACACAGGGCACTAGCATGATCTTATACATAAAAAAAATCATTATACATATTTTTTTTATCAAGAACAGTATAACCTCATTATCCTAAGGATTTTTTTCTGACCAATCTATGTAAAATAACATTTCTCCAGGCTTCACACCATTCTCTTAATATGCTTTCTATTTCCTTTATTTATAATTGTAGCTAACACACATTGCAATATAGCTAGCCCATAAAGCACTGTTCTAAGTGTTTTACAAATGTTAATTTATTGAATATCCACAACAACATTGAGATATTATTATTTATGACTTACAAACTAGGGACTAGACATGCAGAGACTTATTAACATGTCCATTGTCACACAGCTAAGCTAATAAGTGAAGGGAAGGGTGCCAGGCTTTAAAACCTGGCAGTCTGTTTCCAGAATTTATTCCCTAAGTAAGCATACAAAAGTGTCTGTACTTTCATACAACTTACTGCCACTTTGCATATTTGTGTGAGTGTGTTTATCTATTTGTTTTCCTCTCTGCCCAATAGGATGTGAGCTCTGTAGGAGTACAGATTTTGCTTTTTCATTTCTTTATACTGCTGACCCTCATCGATTAGAATATTGTCTGGCTCATAGTGGGTCCTCAAATATTTATAGAATCAGAGAATGAATAAAGCATTCTCAACTTTACATCTACATTATTGTCATACACTTATATTTTGTTAATTTCATGTTTATGACTTCAGAGCCTGGAGTTCTTTCTAGCATGTCCAGGTGAAGCAAAACAGGAATCTAAAATAATTCCACAAATAACATGAAACTGAAGGTAAAGCCTAGTGGACAATCCCAAGTGACTCTAAAAAGACAGACACCATTTCAGATAAAGCAGGAGGAAATCAGCAGTACCAGAAAGGAAATAAATCAAGAGAGGTTAAAATCGAGTTTATGAGAAAAATCAGACCCTTTGAGACTTCTGGAGTGATGGTCTTCAGAGTGAATCAGGTGCTCATTTTGACATAAACAAAGAAGTGCATAGGGATTCTGGAATAAATTATGATTATTTTTTATCTCCTCCCTAAATTCCATTTATTTTTAAGGTTTAAATGAACATAAGAGGCTACTTTAAATGCAAGATTCATAAATAAATTTTTATAGATTGTCAAGGGGGAGTGTGCCTAAAATCTGGTGATTAGGTGACCAGAGAAACTAGCTTTGAAACCACCTCTAAGTGTCACCTCTAAAGGTAGTCCCTTTAAGATGAGGCTCTGTCCTCGCATTTCATGGCCTTAGTAACGTTTCTTACAGTTCCTCTCACAGATCGACATCCATGAGGTGATAGCTTTGTGCAACAAATGTTTTATAGCCTGGATCTTAGCAGTGTTGAGGGTGTGGAAATTCTGGGACCTGTGTGTATGAACCCTTCTTATTCTACAGCAGCCTGATCATTGTAGGCAGTACCTGCAAGTTTGAAGTTAGAGGAGAGAGACCCAGTCTGCCGAGCAAAGGCGGAGGCAAAGGGCAGTTGTGCTCTCAGAAGTGCCATCATAAGCAGCTAAGAAACAGTCTGCCTCCGATATCCTCTCTCCTTACAACTTCCCTATAGATCTGTGGTCACACAGAACTTCAAAAAATAGGCCACTCTCATGAGATAATTATAGGAAAAGCACTAAAACTACACATTCTCTGAGACACCACAGTGAATGAGTTTTAATGAAATGAAGAATGCCTCTCAAATCCCTTTATGTGAGTGTTGGTTGGCACCTGGTGTCACATGGAACCTGACAGAACATGGGATAGATGCTAATGAGGGAGCAGGAAGGGACCCAAGGATTAGAGAATTAACCGTTGTTCGGTTCTCCGTTTTGCAGCACTTTGCCTAATCTCAGCTGACCTTTGTGAGAATGGATAGAGTAGGGGAAGACTTCTGTACCTGGTTATGAATCTTTGGTAAATTAATCTTTATCTCTCTGAGCCTAAGTTACCCTAATTGTAAAATAGTCATAATAACAGTACCTACCTCATAAGGTTGTTTAGAAGACTAAAAAAGAAAGCATATTTAAAATGCCTGTAATATTACCTGACAAACATTAAATAAATATTATTTTTATTGTTCTTGTCTCAGTATGAGAGCTAGCTTAGATACTAGAGTGTGGATGCATCACTATTTCGACATCTAAATTAATACTTGATATCGTGATGAATTAGAAAATTCATAAAATAATTTATAAGTCCTATTTCTTTTAAACAGTGACAGTCAGTGACAGAGGCTATGTCTATTCATTTGCCTAAATTTATTGAATTTCTTATTACTGATGACTTGAGAAAGAAGACATTGTTATGAGCAGCTGTCCTTTTATTTTTTGCCTTATGCCATTCCTAAAAACTAAGTTTTATATCATTTATATTAAAAATTCAAAATATGGTGAATTAATTACAGAACCTTGGCTTTTCTTTTTGTTTCCCGGAGGTCAAGCTCCCAGATATTTGAAGTTCATGTGTGGTTTACAATTTCTGTCACTAAAAAAATTGCAAATGTATATTTCCTTTTAAAAAATTTTATGGTAGGCATGTTTAAAACTGTGTGTGTAGTTAACCAAGTTTGCAACCCTTTTAATGTCAACTTTACTGTTTGTGTCTTGAGACACAAATAACAGTAGCTCCCTTACTGTCTACAAACTTAATCCACAGCACACTGGAGGGAGTGTTATGTATTTGTTGTCTTAACAAAACAACACATCCTTGACTAATTTTAAATTTCTTATAGCAAATACAGAAGAACATGCTGAAACATTTATATTCTCAGTCCTCTCATTGTTGGGATACAATTGAAAAACCTCATTATTATTATTATTATAATTTCAGCTTATTGTGACCCTCTGAGCTATACCCTGCTAGCATGAAAACCTTGGCTATGTCCTAGTGGATGACTGGCTAGGCCCTTGAATGTCCTCAGCAATTCCTTCAAGGGATCAAGGAAATCTAGGATTCTGTATCAGTTCAGCAAGTCACAGAATATCTATAAACTGGGCTTCTGGTTCAAATATTCAAATATATTTTTTTCTAAAATTACAATTTGAAGAATATCTTCAGGTACATCTGGATGAGATTAAACAAACTTTCAAAAATGGTCTGTGAGAACCACTGTACAACTGGTAAAAATAAGCATCTCCTTATTACCAGGTCAAAACTAAATCTCTAAAATTCAGCTTTGTTGTCTCACAAAAATATTTACTAAATGTCAGAACCAGCTTTGTACTATGTCCCCACATTATCGTCTCTACCAAGTGATCTCCCGATTTCCTAATCTGCCTGAAAAGGCTCTACTAATGAAAATGAATTGGAGATCATGTCTGCTAATATTTACTTTAACTGAATATTACTGCTCAACCAACAGAAGATTTTTTTCATTTGTAGATTTAATGTACTATGGGAAGTACTTCTGTATCCAAATAATGTATGTAATATCAATTTTAAGTAAATATTATAATAGTTTCTCCTATATGTAGATAGGAAATATCTTAGTCATGAAATATCACTCTCAAGGCATCTCCCAGAAAAGTTTATTGTAAATGTTACAATTCATTTTTGAAGTTTCTTTAATGTAAATTTGATTTGACTCAGTATAGACCATTATATTAAATATAGTAAATTAGAATAAATAATTTTTCTAGTTAGAGTAAAGCACAGAAGAAAATAATTACATGGAGCAAATTAAATGCTTAAGGTAGTTTTTCTATTTTAAAAAACGGGTTTAAATTCTGTACTGGGACTCAAGTTCATGTTGTGCATTTCTATGTTTATTGGTTTTCTATTGTTATGTAGCAAATTACTACGAGCTTAGTGACTTGAAACAACACACACTTATTATCTTATATTTTCGTGTGTCAGGAGTATAATCACAGTTGTCTGATCAGTGTCTTGAAGGCTGAAATCAACATCCGAGGTGCAGAACCTCTTCCAAGCTTGGGTGTGATTTAAAAATAAATCCTGACTTAGGTAAAGAAAACTTTATTAAAAAAAATTGCCATAGGGAGAATACTTCCATCCCAGGTTCTACAGAGTGTCTCAAAATCAAAGAGGAAAAGAATTTTATAGAAGGGAAAGTAGGTATAGCATAAATTTTGTGGGAGTAAAGGATAGGTGGTGGAGTGAACAGGTGGGAAAAGCAGGATGCTTCAACAGAAAATATTTTTTCTGAAAGTTGGTTCATTCTTGGAATGAGCTGTTAAGGGGAGATGTTCTGCACCTTAGTGCTTACTTAATCTTGGTGGTGAGCCCAAGTTCAGGGACCTTAGGGGAGGAGAAAAGCCTGACTAAAGTTTGACCAAGTCAGGTCAATAGATAAGTTGGAGATAATTGAGAACAGCCTCCTACCCCTTGTTTAAAACAAAGCCTGTCCTTAAACACTGTTATTGTTAGAATCCAAGTCACTGTGAAATTGAGATTTGCAAAACTTTAGAGTTGGGCTGACCTTCATGTTCTTGTTGGCGTCAAAGGACTACTTAATTATTAGTGGTTGAATAAAGGAATAAAAACAAGATTTGAGATTTGAAGGGAGCTAGTTGAGAATATTCTAGGAGGTTGGACCTGAAATGTCTTCAGATGGTAGAATGAAGACAACAGTGGCGATCCAGTAAATTTCCTGGTTTACAGTCTGAATATTTTTGGTGATGGCATAGATATAAGAGAAGTTGCAGGGGATATATGTCACTTCTAGTCACTACCTGTGTCACCATGAAAAGCCAAAACCATATACCATGCCACTCCATTTTAGAGAACCACTCACTGGAGTTGCTGTAGTTCTCTAGCACTGATGTTGGTTTTGGTGCTTTCCATAGCCCTAGTTATTTTCCAGAGCTTCAGTCATGAAAGTTGCTCATACATGAATTGCTTTGATAGTTAACTCTTAATAGGTTTACTTTCCACATCTTAGACTCTTACCCTAAAGCTTCTTGAGAACCTAGTAAAAGCAAGAAGGCCACACCCTCCTTTTGGAACTAGGATTCTGCACCTAAACTTGTAGGTGCAACACCATCTTTGACCTTTGGGATCATTTAGTGTCAGAAAAACTTAAATGAAAGGTAAAAAAGTAGTTAAGAAAAGAAGTCAGTTTTTACAAAGATTAGATAAGAACTGATTAGATTAACTGGATAGCAGGTCCCAGGCCAGATAATAGGCAGATATTTAAAGGCACAATTGCCACAGAAAAAATATGTTTTATTATAGGCTATGTATGCTCATGAGAATAATTGCCCACAGATTTGTATTTTAGACTTCATATGAGTTCTTTTGATGTAGACATTGTCCCATACAACTGAGAAGAGAAGAATTGTCAGGTTTTTGTTACAGGATAATTCCAAATATACCAGGTAAAATTGTGCTCAGGATCACTGGGATCTATTATTAGATGCATAGAACAAGACAAGGAATGCACACTCTTGCCTGCTATAATCACAGAGTAGATATTGGCAACAAATTAGCAAAACTTGGGCTCATTGAAGTGACCTTTGGTTATGGTAAGGTAGAAGCATAGATTGTTCTTTTGAAAAGTATTGAAGTTAAAGAATGTTCCTTTTGAAATTTACAGAGAAAAGCAAAGTTCCCTAATGTTAACACAAAGAATCCCCTTAAATTGGAGACATGTTTAGCAATGTGGGGGAAGCTGAGGTTTCCAAAGGAAAAAGAGTATATAAGTATCAATTGGAAGTTGTATTATAAGATTGTGAGACAAGTTGAGTGCAAGACTGCCAT